>JABUQX010034700.1:30000-52500 GCA_015478945.1 Trachelipus rathkii | reverse complement strand
TCAAGGAGGGGAGAGAAGCTACAGAGGAGAGAAGGGAAGGAGAAAGAACTTGCACCTAAGTGCCCCATCAAAGCATTTGGAGCAAGGCACAAACGCACGCGCATCGCTACGCACTCAGCCACTAGCACACACACGCGTCATTGTGACTCAAACACACTCACTTCTCATTGTTCTTACCTTCATTCTTTTTCCGCTAGACTTTCATGGCAAAATGGCTTCTTCTGGAGCCTCATAAAAAAAAAAAAAAAAATTGATAAAACTTTTTTTTTTATACTAATTCCTGTTGGAATTTTAATTTTAAGAAAATTGATTCGTAATGACATTTCATATAACAATAAAAATTGTTAAATGAAAATCATTATAATTTTGTAAAAATTTATATATATTATATATATAAATACATATATATATATATATATATATATATTATATTATATATATAATATATATATATATATATAATATATATAATATATAATTATATATATATATATATATATATAATATATATATATAGTATATATATATGTATATATGATATATCATATATATATAATGTATAATATATATATTATATTATATATATCGGCCGGGAAGCAACCGTCACCACCCTATATATATATATATATATATATATATATATATATATATATATATATATATATATATATATATATATATATATATATTTTTTGAACCAGCAGGACCAGGCGAAGGCCCACTCCAAGGTTCTGGGAGCCCCAGACCAGTTTTGAAAGTTGAATTTTCAGATAGTTTTTTTTTGAATGAATTCAATTCAACATTCATCCCTGATGAGATATAGAGTAATTTCATCGAGGAAAAGTCATAAGTAGTAGCAAATAACTACGGTCGGTAAGGAAAAATCTTCGGCAATTTTTTTTTATTTTTGCAAGCAATTCTATATTTTATACAATTTTTAAGGAGTGCTTTTACCTTTTAGATGTTTTCGAAAAAAATATTTATAATATATATATATATATATATTATAATATATATATTATATATATATATATATATTATATAATATATATATATTTATATATATATATATATATATATATATATTATATATAATTATATATATATATATATATATTATATATATATATATATATATATTAAGGTGTGCGGTTAAAAAACCTAATAGCGCTCAATATCGTATATAACGACCGCGTTGCATGTTTTAAGTGACCGCGTTAGAGATATTTCGTTCCATTTTCGCGATTAATTTTAAGTAGTAAGGATGGCAGATGGACTAGATCCAACCCATAGGGAGAATGAAGATGAAAATGAAGAGCTGCAGAGAGATAATGAAAATCTCGGTTTGAATGAAGGAGACAACGCCCAAGGACAAGGACCAGAAGGTCAAGGGGGGGGTAGCGGTGCGCTCGTTGCCCAGGGAGACTCACTTCCCCAAGGGACCCCTCCAGCACCAGCTCCTGCTCCGAGAATCGGCCAAAATCCTGAAACCACTCTTCTAAAGCAAACCCCCCTAGGGATTAGAGAGGAAGTACCTCCAAGGAGAGAGGACCATCCCCCATACTACCTGAAGACCGCCACAGTGGACAGCACATTAGATTCGCAATTGATGCCTATTACCGCACAAGGTGCCATTAAGAAGAAGAGCCGAATAAACTGGGGTGCTACGGAACCTCAGACACCGAACCCCAATACAGGTAAATGGGAAGGTAAAGAAATAACCGTAGGTGCTCTACAAGGGTTAGAAGACCCATTATTGAACCCTGAACAGTTCAGGAGACCAGTTCTCCCACCTGCTGGACACAACCCGGTTGCACAGCCACTGCACCAACCTCTAGGAGGGACAACAGAGCACAGCATAGCTGCTCAACCACCGAGCCAACCTCTAGGAGGGACAACAAGGCTCAGCATGGCTGCTCAACCACCGAGCCAACCAGTAGGACAGAACAACACGTATTATGGTGATTACGGCGGCCACCCACAGGGTGCCCCCCCTCCATCTTTTCAGCACAGTGGTTTTCAGTACAGTGGTATTCCACCAGGGTATACCTCTATGCCTAACCAATCGTATTCTTATCCCGGAATGTGGAATGGATATCATTATATGCCTCAAACAACAGGAGTCCCAGTCTACCAAGCAAATCTATTTACACCTGCTCTGCCTGAGGTGCCAGACGCCCTAAAACTTTACGGTAAAAGTTTAAAGACCAAGCTCTGGCGCGGCATTCAGTATGATGAGTATGTGGTTTCGTTAAAGGAAAAGCTCAGTGCTTTAGGCGCTTTAACAGAAGAACAAAAGATTACTTTTGCCAGGTCAGCCATTACACCAGATTTAGATAGTGAAGCTAGGCATTATTTGCTCCATGATCCAGTTTTCTCTCGATTTAAAAGATTAGAAGATTTCTTGGCCCAGTTAAAGTCCTATTTACAGCCGGAAGATAGAAGAAATGTTTTCGAATTTTGGGTGGACTTTGTAGAATATAAAAGAGGGAAAGAACAACTTTTTACAGATTTCATAGTAGGATTAAAGAGTAAGCTTAGAAAATATCAGAGTAGGATGTATGACCTCGATAAGGAGGCAATGTTTAATTCTAAACATATAAAGGTGATGATCATTGGTAAAATCATGCAGAACATCTCAGAGCGCAGGGATAGTGAGAGATTAAAGGAAAAAATATTGCAGGCCTTTGATATGGAAATAAGTTTAAGTGAACTGTTAGACAAATTGTATCAAATTTCGAAAGGCGCTTTATTGAGAATGGATAACAAAAGACAACCGGAACTCCGCACCACAAAAGTGTTCATGGCCCGAGATGAACGGGGAGATAGGCAGAAGTCAGAGCACAACCACTCTTACAGAAAAAATAAAGAGTCTGTCCACAAACCGAGATATGAGGATAAGAGAAGAGAAGAGATGAGATCAACTAATGTTTTCCGGAGGAAGACAGATGAGGCAAGAACAGAGCAGACTCCACGAAAAAACAGAGGAATAATTAGAGGAGTGACTGAACAAGATTTGAGAGAAAACCATGTTTGTTTTTCATGTGAAGGAATCGGTCACTCGTCGAGACTCTGTCGCTGGGAATTGCCTTACTGCCGGATATGTCAAGGTTATCATAGGAGGGGCTCGCAACCCAAGTGCAGGGACGCCCCACCATGGAAACCCTCTTCCGGAGAAAACCAAATGTTCATTCCATACAACAGCAAAGTCGATATGGAAAACGGCAGAAAGGCCCTGAAACCCGAACGTTTTGGTACAGATAGGCGAGGGCCCAGGACCTTCACGAGGAAGAAAGAAGGATATAAGCCCTCCGGTGAGAAAAAGAACACCAGAGTTTATGTGGCAGAAGGCCAGCGAAGAGACTCTGAGTTGAGTGAAGAAGAAGAAGAAGAGGAAGATAAGTTCCTAGATAAAGAACCCTTCCTCTCCCTCTCCGAGGAAAGAACAGACGGTGAAAATTTTCGGATGGGGGCAAAGGCTGGAAAACAGTAAGAAGAAAAAATAAGAAAGGATATGATAAGTGGGTATTAAATGAAGAAAAAGATAAAAAAATTGCCCAAACATTTTTTCAGAAAAATGTTGAAAAACCATACAAAATGGGACACCATTTCTATACCAATGTCCATCTTACTCCCTCAATAGGTAGTAAGGAGGCTCGCGCATGCGTCTTATTAGACTGTGGGAGTAGTATATCCCTCATAACACCCCAGCGGTTAAAAGAGTTGGAAAAAGAAGGTAACTTCAAAGTGCCGCTCAGGAGAACCGACCTGGTGGTGCAGGGGGTTGACAATAACCCAACTAAGTTAAGAGGAGAGGTACAGCTGTACCTACGCATGCATAAAGAATATTACCTCACTACTTTTCATGTGAGCGAGGTAAAAGGAGTGCCCAGTTGGTCAATATTATTGGGGAA
This sequence comes from Trachelipus rathkii, assembly GCA_015478945.1. Lineage (NCBI taxonomy): Eukaryota > Metazoa > Arthropoda > Malacostraca > Isopoda > Trachelipodidae > Trachelipus > Trachelipus rathkii. The sequence goes on along the minus strand of JABUQX010034700.1, from coordinate 48,586 downwards.
CAACATCTTATCTAATTTACCCATCACATTGAATATGTTTTCTTCAAAAATGTCTGTCCACGAGGAGAAAGAGATAGATATACCAGTCTTTGCCAAATTCGGAATTTACCTAGTCAGAGAACACACAGATGGGAGCCTCAGACAAATAAAGGACTCCCCTCTGCCCAGAAATTATCCGCCCAAGTCATCAGTGCCTAGGGAGGAAAAATCTTGTAGATATTCTAAGCATTTTAGGGATTCTAATCGAACTTTAAGACACTTAAACCAAACTGAACAACCAGTTGCGAACCAATCTTTTCCACAGGAAAGGCGGACAACCCTGTCAGTCGACCCAGCACATGTTGCGCACGGTCCCCTTCCACTGAAAAGGAAGGCAGAACAGTCAGTCAGTCCCAACCGCGTCATGAACGGTTATTTCCCACAGAAAGAAGCAACTTTGTCAGTAACACCCCCAAGCAGGCCCTCCGCGCCTCAGGGAAATAAAAGAAGTCCTGCATCGTACGGTACCGCTCGAGCCCAGCTGAATCGAGAGACAAGGAGAACGGAGCCGGAAGAGGAAGAAATCCTAGCCTCCACTCCTCCTCACAGTCATGCGCACAGAGGAGCAAAGCCAAAACATAAGCACACTTCTACTAAAAAAGAAAGTTCGATTCAATTAGAGAATTTACAGGCTTCAACGAACCCTGACCCTAACCAAAATGAATATTTAATGATCGACGAAGACATAGTAATCGATTTGAAGGTGATTGAAGACACTATACTGCCAAACAACTCATATGGGTACATAAAGGTTAGACCTGAGACCCAAGATGATTTTGACTTGGAGCGAAAGTGTATCATGACCCCAGCTCTCTCCAGAGGACCACTGTATATTGCAAACACAGTCAGTCCCATAAGGAATAACAGAATTGTGCTCAGTTACATAAATTTGAGTGACCAACAATTCCATTTGAAAAAAGGGATAACTCTAGGTAGCAGTTACCCACTAATCAACAAATCAGCTGAAGAAAGCCCAGACATAAGTGGACACAAGCGAGTAGTGTCAGCCAATGTAGCCACCTGCTCCAAAGGTCTATCAAAGACAGAATTAAGGAAAGTGTACAGAGAAATCATCGAAGAAAAGATGTCAAAGGAAGACGCTGAAAACAGCATCCTTGAAAAGCCAGAGCGCTTAGAAGACTTGCTTAATTTTTTGATGGAGTTTCATGATGTACTAGCACTTGATGATGATGCTGTCCCAGTCTGCCCCCTTCAGAAGTTTAAAATTGAACTACTCCCTGACGCCCCTAAAGTAATCTTCCGTAAACAATACCGGTTACCCCATAAGTACTTACAGGACATCGATGATTACACAGATGCAGCGTTGGAAAAGGGATATATCAAGACCTGTTACAGTCCCCATTCTTCCCCACTACTGGTAGTGGCAAAGAAAAACAGTTTAAAGCCTAGGGTATGTCTTGATTATCGCTACCTCAACTCCTACAGTGTCCAGGACGTCTATCCTCTTCCATCGATAGAAGAGATCTTTACGTCGCTCGGGGGAAACACGATTTTTACGTCGATAGACTTACTCGACGCGTACCATGCATTAGAAATAGAGGAAGAAACCCAAAAGCTAATGGCGTTTAGGACTAGGAAAGGGTTATTCTGCCCTACCCGCTTGACCTTTGGCCACCGCAATGCCCCATCCTCCTATGCTAGGGCAATGACCATGGCCTTAAATCACCTTTTAGGACCAGTTGCACAGGTCTATCTTGACGACGTACTAGTGCTAGGAAAGAACGTTACCGAACACTTCGAAAATTTGAGAAAAGTTCTAACTGCTTTCCGAGAAAACAACTTGAGAGTAAAACTGTCCAAGTGCAGCTTCTTACAGTCCTCAGTTTTGTATCTAGGATTTAAGATAGGTAAAGATGGGATTAGCCCTGACCCTGTGAAAGTCGAAACAATGAAAAGTTTCATCCCTCCGACGAATGTCAAGGAGACACAGTCCATTCTCGGTTTCTTCTCTTATTTTCGCTTTTTAATAGACAATTTCGCAGTCGTTGCACAACCACTGTATGATTTAGTAAAAAAGAATGTCCCCTTTGTATGGACAGAAAAGCAACAAAAAGCATTTGACACTTTGAAAGATAAGTTGGTCGTACAACCACAGCTCACATTCCCGGACTATAGCAAGGAATTCTTCGTGAATACAGATGCTTGCGACTACGGAATTGGGGGGGTGTTGTACCAGCTTACCGACGAAGGGAAAGAGAAACCCCTTTCCTTCGTCTCCCGGGTACTCAGAGCAAGTGAGAAGAATTATGATACGATAGAAAAGGAATGCCTGGCCGTAGTGTTTTGTTTGACAAAGTTCAAAAACACGGTCTTCGGCTATAAGGTCACTATTATCACTGATAATCAACCCCTTTGTTTCATCTTCCGCAACAAACAACAGACCGGACGGTTAGCAAGATGGAATTTGTTCGTAAACAGTTTCTCTCCCACTATAGTCTATAAAAAAGGTAAAACAAATATCCCGCCGGATTATTTAAGTAGACACCCAGCACCTAACGTTTTTGTAATGCAAGCTGTGTTAGAAAACAGAGGTGATTTACCTCGAACAGACTTTGCCCTGAATAGGGAAAACTTCATAAAAGAACAAGAAAAGTGTCCAAGAATAGGAAAATTGGTGAAATGGGTTAAAGAGAACCCAAAGACCTATCCACACATTCTTATTAGAGGTGTTTTATACTACGCCACACAAAGCGATCCTTATGTCATTCAGGTCCCCGATAGTATGATCTACACGGTGATAGATCAATGCCATGCATCGCTGGGCAGCGGACATGGAGGGCCTATAAGGACAGAAAAAAGAGTGAAGGAAAAATACGCTTTTCCCCACTTAGCAAAATTGGTGAAAGAATATTGCAGCCATTGTGTATCATGTGCTAGAGTAAAAGGTCACAAACCTCCAGTAGCAGAGATAAACAGATGGCCTTTGCCCTACACACCCTTTTCACGCGTCCATGTCGATAGTATTGGAAAACTCCCGACTTGTACCGAATCTGGAGCCAAATATATACTAGTTTTCCGTGATGTTTTGACGCGTTACGTCGAACTAGTGCCTTGTAAAACTAGGACAAGTAAAGAATTTGCCCGAGCACTGCAAGAGAGAGTCATATGTAGGCCACAGTTGCTCCCCAACTTCTTGTGTCTGATATATGCCCATGAGTTCACAAGCCAGGTGTTAAGGGACTTGTGCAAGGCCTTGGAGAATTAAAAAAAGATAGAAATCTTGCCTTACAAAGCATCCCAGAACGGAGTTGTGGAAAGAAATAAATGCGTGATATCGAGTCTTTCTACGACCACTATGTCAATGACAACCACAAAGATTGGGATAAATATCTGAGTTTCGCCCAAATCGCGATAAATTCCGCTTATAATCGATCTATCGGTTCATCCCCACATTTCCTTTTACACGGGTACGTAAAGAGGGTCCCTTACGAAATGGAAGATTATGTTTCTCCCTTTGTAAATAAGCCAGAAAAAATGAGGTTCATTTCAGATGAGGTGGATGTGCTGATAGAAAGGATCGATAATATAAGAGATTTGGCGAGAGAAAGGTTGGAGAAAGAGACGACTAAAACATTGGAGCAACAACATAAGAAAGCAAAGCGAAGAGAATTCAAAGTCGGAGACTACGTTTTCATCAGAGCAGTCAAGAAGCCTCATCATAGTTCAAAACTATGTCCCAAGTTTGAAGGGCCATATATTGTCCGATGTTTGAGAGGACCAAACAAATTGATGGTAATTTGCAGAAGTTCAGGTAAAACTTTTCCGGTCCATGTGGACAATGCTAAGGTGGTTGCCGCAGAAAAGTTTGCCGATACACGGTTCGACTTTACTAACGACGAAGTTTGGAATCCTCACGAGGTTCAAAAGATGTTAAACTCCAAGAAAGATGACGAAGAGAAGAAAGATGAAGATGCGCCCAAGAGCGAATCAGGATTCGATTCAGGAACAGAGGATGAGGTGGAAGAGTATTCTCCTCCACCCGAACCGTCGTCTTCCCGTTATTATTTCCCAACTTCTCCATCACATCCAACCCAGTATGAACACAACCCTCTTCCAGATCCATTACAGCAGTCAACTCAGTTCGAATACATTTCGCCGACAGCTCCTCCACCTCAGCCAACACAGGCTAGAAACTATTGGGAAAGCTATCAAGCCCCCATCAAAGAACCTATTCCGGTGGAAACTAGAAGATGCAACGATGAAGTGGTAGAACAAAAGAGACAGAACGACGAAGTTGTAGTAAGAAGATATAGCGATGTAGTCGCAGGAAGAGCGGTTGCCTGACAAAGCATTTCATCTGTTCCACTTCCTAGAACGGACTTCCAAGAACCACCCTTCTCACCCCTTCGGGTTTTCAGAGAAGAGAGTTTTAGACCATCCTTTTATCACCCATACAACAAGGAGATTTCAGTAGACACACAGGTTAAAGAAATTACACAGGAGCCACCCGCAAACGAAGGTGAAACATACGGAGCCTACGGCGGATCCCCTCCAAGAATTCCTTCCCCAGAGAAATCTCCCGAAGTCCCTGAAAGAGATGGCCAATATCAAATTCCCACTGTTGTAGAATCTCCACCCAAGGAAATCATCAGAGATGACAGAAAACATGAGAATCTGTCTCTCTCTAACTGTGTGTGGTGCGTGGCGCGCCCAGGATTTCTACATCTTATCCCATGAGCGACCTCAATCCAACAATTTTTTTTACAACAAGCAGAGGCAACGACAAACACGGAAGACTATAGCGAGACTCTGTCCCAACCTCCGCCTTGTTTAAATTGGACCGAATACAATAAATAGAGGCGGTTTAAGACTTACACCTGCCTCCCTGGCTATTAATCACACCAATTTCTGTATATTTCTGTAAATTTAAAGAGAAATTTTATAGATTCATAGGTTTAAGAAGATGTTCTTCATTCCGAAGATACACTTTTAATTTTAAGGAAGATACTTTTAAAAGAAAATTGAACACACATATGCACTCGCATCTGTCATTTATAGTTTTTGATTAGATAAGAGATCGTACATAGGTTAAGTACATTAGTTTGGATTAAAAACTTCAAGAATTGAAGAAAAAACTCTAATTTTAAGTGGATACACTTTAGTTTAGGACAATACCTTGTCACCTAGGATTATAGAAATATTAGCCTGGATTAGAAAAAAAATTTTTTTATTAGATGGATTAAGAATTAACAACGTTTTTAACGCTTAAGTTCCTTAGCCTGGGATCAGTGAGAGACTCTCCTCCTTTACGTTAGTTTTATCCTGACTCACATAGTCACTTTGAATTTAGAATTATTCATCATTTTATTTTGATTATTTTTTATGATTACATAAAACTTTAAAGGTTTACGTTAAGCCTCCAGAGGGGGGGGACAACGCGATTTTTTAAACAAAAAATACTAGAAAAAAGTAAAATGGAAATTTTCCAAAAAATAAATAAAAAATAATTAATCTAAAATAATTAGTAAGTAAATAAGTAATCTGAAATAATTAGTAAGGCTTCGTTTCATATGTAGATTCAGGAGTAACAATACATTATTAGTAAATAATTAATATTAGTATATCTCCTTCTCACATAAGTTAGTTAAGATTAGTGAGTAACTCTCTCTCAGTTTGAAGAGATACATTTCCTCTATTTTATCTTCTTGCCTTAAATTAATTACTAAGTTCCAATTTAAATAATTAATTACATTTGATTAGGCGACCTTGAAAACAAATATTTCAATACGATTAAAATTTTTCAGAAATGGAATTCGGAAAGATGATCTTGTTTCTACTCACCATCATAACGACATGTCAAAGCATAATAGTAAAAGAAAATGAAGAAACAAAGATTCTGCCTGGTTTGGTTCTATACCACACCGGCGAAGTAAGTTTGATAGAAGGATATTTAGATCTAATCGTTTCATTAGAATGTCCCTCAGACGTAAAAGAAACTGTCCTCAAAACAACCAAACTAGTGAACAACATCAAAGATTCATTCTTACCAACGTTCGAAGCCACATTTCTGAATGTTTCAATCACACAAAGGGCTCACCAATGGGAATTTAAATTAATAACCATTCGAGTAAAAGTTCTAGCCCAGAAATTAAATGAAGTAAGTGAGTTACCTTGGATCTCAGCACGATCAAGAAAGAAACGAGCTGCTTTTGAGTTCGGAGGAGACGTCCTCAACATTCTTTTTGGTACGGCTACAGATAAGCAAGTAAAGCTCCTTAGGAAGAAAATTAACATATTAGGAAACTACGCTTCTACATCAAATCTACTCATTACCGAACTAAAAGAGCAATTAAAGGAAAACACTCGCACGTTAATAAACTTTAGGGATAGCTTACGAAAGTTAATTGAATTCCAAACAAGTCTAAGCGCTACACATAATATTATAAACCAATTGGGTAGCATCCGGGCATTAGTAAATTTAATCGAGCAAGCTATAACCAGTATACACAATATTCACCAATTGGTGATAACCTCTCTTCAACTCGCTAAAAGTAAAATTACTAACTCCCAACTTTACTCTCCTATATTCCTCTTACCTTTCATTCTAGAAATGAACAAAGAAACTAAACTGCATACAGTAATACCCCTAGAGACAAAAACATACCAATCCTTCTTGACTTACTCTTGGACTATTCAATCTGCAGCTAGCCCTTACGAACTAATTACTTTAATACCTTTCATCTCAGTGGAGAAATTCACTTCTTATAAACTTATACCTTTTCCTACCCATCTTCCTTTAAACAAATCTCTTGTTCGAGTTATGTACAATGACCCGAACAATTACTTCTTTGTGAATTACGGTCAACGGAAATACACTTATCTCAAAGAATCGGCACATCATCTTTGTCGACATTTAGGCCAACTAGCAGTTTGCCCTCAATCCCAAGTATTAGCTTCTATTGATTGATACATTACAAATAGAGTAGCAATATGCCTAAAATTATTTACCAATTGATTTTTCACACTTGCCCTATCGCAGGCTCTCACACCATGTAGGAAACCCTAGTACCTGTCACTCTAGGACCACTTCACTCTATTTCTTTTCAGAAAAAAACTAGGGCTTCAATCGCATGTGAGAAACCCAACTCCATACAACATGTGTATGACTATGTCTTTACTATTCCTCATGGATGTGCATTTATTTCCTCTAAATTTCAATTCAAAAATCCTACACAATAACATAGATTAGAAAAGAACATCACACTCTCTTCCTTGATCTCCCACTCTGATCATGTTCTGTTCAACTTTCTATCGCATGTTGCTTTACCTAACATCTCCTCTGTTCTATTTCCCAAGTTTCAAGCTCTGAAGGAAATCCATTGGAACCAAAGACTGGTATCATATGTAAATCAACTCTATGCCCCTTTCACCCCATTATTTTCCACAAATGAATTCATTCCCCATACATTCGGAGGAAGGAACCTCAGGAACTATCTTCTTCCTTGCGGTTCTTGTCATCGCATACTTTGTTTGGACTAAGAGAACATACCTTTGTAGGAAGTGCATACCCGTAGTATCGAATCCAGCTGAAAGCATCCCACTTCAGGCAATCCCAACATCTACTGTGCGAATACAGCTAGCACCTGAAGATGCACCTCAAGATAGCGCGGTTCAGATTAGATCTCTGTCCCGTTCTCCAACTCCAGCCCAGAGGCTATCCATTCTGCCTCGACCTCCTATGCCTCTTCCAAATACTCGAGCCATCACTTCGGCTGAAGCTCACGTGACTTATTCCAATTGAAAACATTTAGGGTAAAGACTCCTTCATCAAAAGAGGGGTCCTTTATCGGAATAAAGGTGTATATATTATATACACACTTTCTTCAGAACAAAATCAAACGAAATTCTTACTCTCAAAAGCGATCTAGAACGTTCGTTAGAAACGGAATATTGTCACGCAGCAATACCTCAGTTTGATATCCAAACGAAAGCAAATTTACATGTTTCAATCTGTAAACATACTTCCGCCCACCTCGGCACTCGCCTTCTTCTTTCCGAAAGAGAATTTAGTTATTCTGACGTTTTACAAGCAACCAGTTGTGGAAGCTGACGAGTGAAATAAAAGTGATTTCTGCTTGAGTAGTTACGCATAATATATATATATATGTATATATATATATATATATATATATATATATATATTTTTATATATATTATATATATATATATTATATTATATATATATTATATATATATATATATATATATATATTATATATATATATATATATATATATATATATATATAAATCCCTTCTACTGCTTTGAATGAATGATCTCTGCTTTAGTCAGGAAAAAGAAAAGACTAATTATCTTTCCCAGTGACTTTTAATATATATATATACATACCCTTATGTATATATATACAATTACATTTTTGATATATTGTTAACTTTGCTAAGTTATAAATAATACCAAACTCAACAAAATTGAACACATTATACTCTTGGAAAATTATTTTAAATAAATAAACTGAATTAACACTAATAAAGAAATATAAAAGTGTCTTACCTTATAAATAATTACGGCAACTTTAATATGCTTAGGACCTACCAATTTATTACCCAAAACAGTTCTGGCCGGCTCTACCTCGAAATAAAAATGTATAATACAGAGATCCCTTTTGCATTGAATGCATAGATAGGAGCAATTAATGCTGGTAGTTCAAAAATTAATTTTGACTTCAGAACGATATTTGCACTGTTCTTCATTTTTAACTTAAGAGAATTTAATTAGAGGAAAAGTATATTCATAAATATTTCCAACAATAAACTAGGTTTAGGATATATATATTATAGTATTAATTTAAGTAGAAACTTGCACTTATTATGTTTAAACAATTTAAAAGTTGGCAATAAACAAATAAACAAACCTTTTTCGAACGATGGCACAAGTACTTACTATCCTGTTTTTTATAATTAATATGATCAAAGGAGGTTGCGCGTACAAATATGCGCCTTGCTCAATTGGTTAAATATTACAGGGAAACAATTGAATAACGTTTCTACTAAATTTAAGTATAATTATTTTAAAAATAATAAAGTTAATAAATAAATTAATATTTTAACAATAAATATGAAATTTTTAATTATAAATTTAACAATCTCCCCAGAGAGAGATTGTAGCCTTGGGCTACAATGACTATTTTAATGAGTCTAGTTTGGACTTAATGAGCTTGTCACACTTTAGGGCTGCTTGACGTTTAGGTCTACCAACTACTGCCTCCGAGTCATCAGCTGCTTTATCATCATTATTTATCTTTATCATTAGAGACTTTATCTATTATTAAGGACAATTCTAATGGATACAAATTACTTATTGAATGGTATAATATTTGTCCATTACTTTGTTTAACTTTAACAGTTCTTATTTTGTTGTCATAACCAATTACAACCTCCATAACTCTACCCATCATCCAGAAGGGACGAGGCTTTAAGATGGATTTTATTAGCACTATATCATTTACTTTGATTTTATTTTCCCAAGAGATTTGATATATATCAGTCATAGCTTCCCTTAGATCTAATAGGTAAGCTTCATACCATAGTTGTTTAAACTGATTAAATAATTGCTCTTGAGTATCAAGAGTGCTTTCTAAAGAACCCCTGTCAGGTTCCTTCCAGACTTCTTCATTTGCATCCTTTAAAATAAGAGAAGTATTACAATTCAAACGAATGAATGAGTTAGGAGTTATGGTTTCAAGATCACTAGCTTCTGATCTATATGTGAGAGGCCTGCTGTTAATAGCATTTTTTATAAAAGACAAAGTTGTTAAAAGTTCGAAATAATTTAACCTCTTCCTACCAATAACTTTATACATACAAACTTTCAAAGTCCGTATTTGACGCTCATAAAAAGACCCCCACCAAGCTGAATAATTGGGAATACGAATATGCTTAATATTGTTAATTTTGAGTTCATCCCTGAATTCATTGGACCCCAGAGCCCTAGACAAGATGTCTGCCCCCTTCACGAATGTTCTAGCGTTATCAGAGTAAAGGAAATCTGGGATGGTATATAGGTTACAAAACCTTTGAAAAGCTAGTAAAAAATTTGTCACACCCATGTCAGGGACTAGTTCTAAATGAATTGATCTTACATTAAGACATGTGAATAATAGGATAAACATCTTGTCCAGTTTACCTGTAGTCTCATTAGTCACAAATATATGACCAGTAAAGTCAATGCCTGTGAATTTAAAAGGCATTACTAAATTCATATGATGTTTAGGGATGTCAGTGCACTTAGGATATTTAAAAGCACGCACATTGATTTTTTTGCATAACATACACTGATTTAAGACCTTTTTTATTGCTATGCGAGCTTTGGGAATCCAGAAACCTTGGTTTCTAATATAATTTAATGTACTATCTAATCCCAAATGCTGCATTTTATTATGAGCCTTCAAAATTAATAAGGTGGTGAAGTGGTGGTATCTTGACAAAAGGATAGGATTTTTGATATCATAATTAAAGTATGTACATTTAGATATTCTACCCTTTGATCTTAAAATGTCATCACCATCCAAAAATAAATTTAAGTTATTAACTAGGTTAGGTATTGCACCCTTTTGATCCGATTTTAAAAATGCAATCTCTTTAGTATATGAAGAGTTTTGTACTTTTTTGATCCAATATTTAAGAGCTTTTTTGCAAGGGTCTTCCTTAGTAATTTTGCTTAGAAACATAAACAAATAACTAGTTATATTTATTACTTTTTCAAATTTACTAAATTTATTTATTTCCAATATTTCATCAATATTATTATGTTTATTATTAATTACATTAGTATTAAAATTTAATGTAGCAAAATTACTAAATTCTGGAGAAAGTGAAAGCATTGGAAATTTTGGCCACCTCTCCAGATCCTTACAAAGCCACTCTGGACCATGTTTCCACATATTTAAATTTTTCGCAAATTGTTTAAAAGTTAAACCCCTGGTCAAAAGGTCTGCTGGGTTTTGAGCAGTTTGCACATAGTTAAAAATAATTTTTAGTTTATATTTACTTCTGATGTCATCACACAAAGTGATAACATCTTTTAACCTGTTATTAACATACTTAGCCTTGACCTTGGTTTCACCTGTCAAAAGCCAATTAAGAACTACTTGTGAGTCCACACCTATATTTACATATTCAAAAATGATGTTAAAATAAGAGTCTAAAATAGTGGATATGCATTTTAAAGCTAAAAGGACTCCTAATAGTTCTAAGGTTGGAATACTATAGGTCTTTTTAACAGGTGTTACTTTGGCCTTGGCAAACAAAAGGTTATTTTTTCCTTCACTTGAACCATATGCAACAAACCCATAACATTTAGCAGAACTGTCACAAAATATATTCAGACCATAGGATTCACTTTCATTCACAACTTGACGTGGAAACTCAATCTTACTCAATTCATTTAAATCCTCCTTCAGTTTACCCCATTCAGTCAACATTTCCCCAGGTAATTTTTCATCCCATTCTTTTTTAGCTTCCCAAACACTTCTCATTAACAACTTCCCTCTTACGGTAATAGGTATTGTAAGTCCTAAAGGATCAAACAACTTGGAAGTTTCAGAAAGTATCTGTCGCTTTGTACTACACGAGCTCCTATAACTTACTGATGACACATGCAAGGAATCTTTCTTTAAATTGCATTTATACCCAAGCACCTTTTCATACTCATTTTCATGCTCCACATACCTTCCATCCATTCTCATACTCTCACACAACTGCTCACAATTACTATTCCAAGAGCGAAGTTCAAACCCACCCTGGTTCATTCTTTCAAAAGTAAGATGGTACAACTTTTCCAATTCTTTGCAATTATTGCCTGTAAAAATCAGGTTGTCTACAAAAAAATTAGAAGACAAGATATCCCTACACTTATCATCAGGGAACTTTTCTACATGATGTTTCATTATATAATGGAGAATGAAAGGGGACGCTGTATAACCGAACAGTAAAGTTTTAAACCTGAAAGAGATTAATTCATCATTCTGATACCATAAAAAACAGAATTTGTTTTTGTCATATTCGTCTCTTAATTTGATAGACAAAAAGGCTTGTTTAATGTCACTAAGGACAACATAATTATTAGTTCTAAATACTAAAAGTAATTTTAAAAGGGAGTTCATTAAATCTAAACCAGCATAAGAAGCCTGATTCAAGGAAGGGCTGTCTTTAGATATTTTAAAAGAGCAATTAAAGACAGGTCTTATCTTAGTTGTGATCTGCTCCTCACTTCTTATTATAGGTCTGTGAGGTATAAATATATAATCACATCTCTTAAATTTAGGAATATTTACAATTTCAATTATATTATCTTGCAAATATTGAGAAAAAATATTATTATAACTTTCTACAAGTCCTTTTTGCTTAAGAGAAGAATAGACTCTATTTAATACTCTCAAAGAAATATCAAAATTTGAAGCAACATTTTTAATTTTTTCTTCTATCCAAGGAAGTTTGACATAATAATTGCCATCCTGGAAAGAAATATCATTCTTAAATTTTTTAATCATGATCTCATCATAAGAGGCTAGATCATTATCCTCTTTAGTAGGAATACCAACACTCTCCATGGACAACAAATATTCAAGTCCATGTTCTACTTCAGAATCATCATAAATATTATCAAAAGGGTGAAAATAACTTTTAATAGGATTTAAAATCAAATTTACAATGGTTTCATTTACTAAAGCAGACTCCTCCTCTTCTATCAATGGAGATTGCATATTCACTTTACTTACTTCTATGATTTGATTTCTGGTTAAAAAATTTTGAACATTACCTATAGGTATAAACTTATTTGCAATTTTAAAACAACTTCCAGACATTATATTAACTAAATTAAAAGAAGGAAGAAATTGAATAATGTCTGTGCCTAATAAACAATCTATGTCAAACATATCATGGTCTCCACTGTCATAAAAAGAAGAATCAGCTAAAGGAATACCATTTTTCTTAAAATTTTCAACCGCTTTATTCATGCCGTGAATTCTATAATTTAAATTTAAATCATTGTCAATGAGGAAAGGCATGCTAAAAACTTCCCGATCATTAAATTGTAAACCCAATAACAATTGCTGAAAAATTCGCTGTTTTGCACCAATGAAAGTTTGAATATTGTACTCTAATTCATGTAAATTATCAAAATTATTAATTAAACCTGTCATGGCATTTTTAGATATGTAAGAGCGTTGACTACATGTATCTATTGCTCCTCTTACTGTAACCTTTTTGTTGCCTTTAAAGAGTTGAAAGGAAATTGTTGGCAACAAATACACTTTATCCACATTTTGTTGGAAACTTATACATAAGGAGCTAACAGACTCATTTTGCTCATTTGGGATATCATTGGGACAAAAAGCTGTTATATGGGAATTAGCTTTACACTTAAAACAATTAAATCTTAATTTATTTTTAATACCATAACATTTTTCAGGCACATGACCCAAACCTCCACAATGATGACACATGTTTAGCTCTTTGGCACGTTTTATACGCTGAGGCACTGTTGGATACTTGTCACATAAATAGAGAGGATGATTTTTTAATTGACATAGCTTACAAATTGTAGGGTTGTAAGTTTGATTTTCTATTTTATTATTTACATACATTTTAGAATCTTTACTATTATTTACAGTTTTAAAATTTTGAAGAGTACTAGATTTAGGAGCTTTAGTAGCTTGAAAAACTTTATTTACTTTAGCTTTGGTTGATACATCCTTCCTATTTTGGGACAAAATACTTAAAGTATTAATAACCTCATTATAATGATCAAACAATTGTACCAAAGTAGGATAATTATTTGCAATTTTATGTATTAATTCACTTTTAAACACTTTAGGCAATTTTTGAAATATTATATTACTCAGGAGTAGACTTCCAGGTGTATCAGCTTCTAAAAAGTCTACTTCATAACTCTTAAGTTCATAAATCATTGACCTAAGTTCATTTATATACACTTTCAATTTCAAAAAGCCTTCATCATAGCCTTCATCAACCTTAAGATCTAAAATATTATTTATATTTTCATTAATTATGAAAGGCCTATCAAGAAATTCTTTCTTTAATAACCTTAAGGCTATGTCATAGTTTTCATCTGTAATAGACAGATGGCTTACTACTTTAAGAGCATAATCCTTTAAAAAACTAATTAAATAAGTAAGCCTTACTGAATTGGTTAAATTACTCTTATTACCGATATAAGAGTGTGATTAAAATTTATTCACACGTAAGTTGGAAAAAAAAAAGTAATTCTATCTTCCCAATCCATCAAAAATATTTCGCACTTGCAACTGAGGGGGCAGTCTTTTTAGAATCATTTAATACCTCTCACTCTAGTATTATATTAAATCCAAAGCGAGTTATCTAAGTACTTTACAACTCTCATTTATTCTTTACCATTTCTTTTGAAGTCAAATAGTTTCATACAAGGACAAACTCAGTGCGACAACTCACCCAAATGGTAATCTAACTTTTGGACCTTCACGCTCAGAATTAAAATAAGAAGGATCTAAATTATCTACATTATTATCAGACAACAGTATGACAATCTCTTCATCCAAACTTTTAATAGAATAGACTTCTTTCTCAATATCAGTATTTACAGCTCTAAATAGAGGCTCTGTTAATTTATTTTCATTACCAAAAGCAGTTAACTTTTTTAAATTATTAGTAATTTTTGCTTTAGAAATAGCTCTTTTTCTTATCAAAGCTTTAACAGAAGCTTTACAAGAGCTTAAAGCTTGAGCTTCTTCATCAGTTAAGCCCATAATTTTGATTAGGTATATCAACTTAGCCTATAATAAAATTTACTATTTGTAGCATAATTTAATTACTGTACCTTAATATTAATAATTTTCCCAACCAATAAATGAAATCCAAATTCATTAAATAGGCAGCTTTATAATTTTCAATAGCTATAGCCTATTCGCACGCATGTACTGCTTGTAAACAAACTTAATTTCTAATTTTAGCATAAATTTGCTTTAATATATGATTATTATAAACTATCCTATCACCAATTACTAACACTATCACTTTTTTTCATATATTTACACTAGAAATGCTTAAAATCCATTTCAATTTAACAAAATTCACACTTAAATTTACATTTAGCTTTCGTGAATAATTTATAATATCGATATGTAATCGATATATCGATACATACTCGATACAAATATTGAACAGGGCAATATCGCTCCACTATCGATATTGAAAATATCGATCTTTCTAAGAACAATACGTCACAGTATAAATATGAATATTTCTACTATGAATACGTAATGCAATTTTTCGATACGAAAATAGAAACTTTTTCTGAGTTGAAAATTAATTTTTGAAATAAAAAATATATGTTAACTTTGCTAAGTTATAAATAATACCAAACTCAACAAAATTGAACATATACTTCTTGGAAAGAATTATTTAAAATAATAAACTGATTAACACTAATAAAGAAATATAAAAGTGTCTTACCTTATAAATAATTACGGCAACTTTAATATGCTTAGGACCTACCAATTTATTACCCAAAACAGTTCCTGGCCAGGCTCTACCTCGAAATAATAAATTATAATTACAGAGATCCTTTGCATTGAATCATAAGATAGGAGCAATTAATGATGGTAGTTTCAAAAATTAATTTGACTTTCAGAACGATATTGCACTGTTCTTCATTTTTAACTTAAGGAATTTTAATTAGAGAAAAGTATTTCATAAATATTTCCCAACATAAACTAGGTTAGGATTATAGTATTATAGTATAATTTAAGTAGAACTTGCACTTTTATATGTTTAACAATTTAAAAGTTGCATATAAACAAATACAACTTTTTCCGAACGATGGTCACAAGTACTTACTTATCCTTGTTTTTTATAATAATAATATGATCAAGGAGGTTGCGCGATACATATGCGCCTTGCTCAATTGGTTAAATATTA
This sequence comes from Trachelipus rathkii, assembly GCA_015478945.1. Lineage (NCBI taxonomy): Eukaryota > Metazoa > Arthropoda > Malacostraca > Isopoda > Trachelipodidae > Trachelipus > Trachelipus rathkii. Next base: position 32,591 of record JABUQX010034700.1, on the reverse strand, counting down.
CAGGGAAACAATTGAATAACGTTTCTACTAAAATTAAGTATAATTATTTTAAAAATAATAAAGTTAATAAATAAATTAATATTTTAACAATAAATATGAAGTTTTTAATTATAATTTTAACAATATGTATATGGTATATAACATATATATATATATATGCACGCATGCTCCCCTGTATATATATAGATATGCGTATACGATATATATATATATATATATAATATATAATAATATATATATATATATTATATAATCATATATAATATAAAAAAATATATATATACAATATATAAATTATATTATATATAATATTTTTTATAAATATATATATATATATAATATATATATATATATATATATATAATAATAATATATATTATATATATACTATATTATAGATATATTATATATAATAATATATATATATATATATAAGCCAAATATTTGTTTCAAAACAGTTATTTTTTATCACTTTAAATGATGGAGATATTTTGATCGGAGACTGATTAGAGAGCGGAACACTCTCATTGATATCTAATCTCAAGGGACAAAAGCTGATGAGGTAAAAGACACTATGTTTTATAACTTATTAATAAATAATTAATCTATGATAATTTCATGATAAATAAAAATTGCTAATTATCTAAGAAAGCTACCTAAAATATAAAGTCATTTCAATGTTATATGAATGTAATCTAACGCATGCAATCAAAGTGTTTTAAATGTTTGGAATTAACACATGCGGCAAAATTATGGAATGTTATAATTTAATACCTAAATAGAGTACATATTTGTACCATACTAATTTAATATCTTAATTAATCAAAGCGTTTTTATTACAGCGTAAATTGTTTATGTAATATTATTCCTAATTTTCCTTATTAAATTTTATAGGTTTTTTTACTGTTGATACTATTTTGAATCTCTGCGACAACGCATAATAAAATTGGATCTAACCAGAGTCTTTAATCCACCTCACTTGATAGTCAATTCAAACAAAGAAAAAATTTGACATATATGTTATATATATACTATATATATATATATATATATATATATATATATATATATATATATATATATAATATATATTATATATATATATTATATATATATTGGTATATGTTAATATTACTGTGACTACCGAGGTACCTAACTTAACCTAAACCTAACCTACCAACCTAACCTAACCTAACCTAACCTAACTTAAACCTAACCAAACCTAACTTAACCTAAATAATTTTCATTATTATACCAGTTTGTGATCAGGAAACTTAGGAGGTTCTGTTTTTACGCTAGCCCTTGTGAGGTGGTTGACTATATCCTCACTAGTCACAGTACAGTTTCTACAAGATTTGCCTATATATAATATATATATATATATATATATTATATATATATATATATATAATATATGTATATATATAATATATAATATATATATATATATATAGTTTTGCTTGATCTGAATTTGATAGCTATGGAATCTTTAAATGAAAGCTTGAATATATGTAATATATTTTTTAATAACTATGAGTGGGAGATATTTAAATTTGTATATTTTTTTTCTTCGCAGGTTAGTACAGGGGGGAAAATATAGCCATGAAATTGGCAATCCCACGAATTTGGAGAGAGCCAACTGACCACTCCAGCATTTGCTTCTTCTGTTTGGTGGACCCGTTCAAGCGTCGAGCTGGCCAAAATGTTCCTGCTATCATATATCCAGACCTTCCGTCATCCATTGTTCGAGTGCCACGCTCTTCTAAAATCCCTGTGCCCATTCCTCCAAAGGGAAGACAGCCATCTTCGGAAGAAAACAGCAAATCAGAAGACGATGAAGTCAATGATCCTGAATATAGAGTGATTAGCTGAGGAGAGAACCAATATTTCCCCAACCAAGAAGCCATCAACGACTTGATCAGAGATATTTGTCTCACAAAGTCCAATTTTTGGGTTTTGACGCCGAAACTCAAGCAGTGGAATTTGCTACATGAAATTGGGAAAGTCGCAAGTCAGAGGTAACGTCACGACCCTTTTTAAATTTTTTTTACTAGTCAAAATGAAATTTGCGTTTGCCACAATGTGACAGGTTTGTTTGAGGCACTTGGAATTGCCTGTAACCCTTGCGAGTGGCGCCTCTTCAGTTGCTCATCGAAGAGTCTCAAAGATGTGCTACTTCATAATGGGAACGTGTATCCATCTCTTTTCTTGGCTCACTCGGTGCAGCTCAAAGAGGAACACAGCAGCTTGAATCTATTGCTAAGTGCCTTGAAATCTGAAGAACACAATTAGAAGTTATCGGAGATTTCAAAATGGTGGCCTTCCTGATGGGTCTCCAATGTAACATTACCAAGTTTCCATGTTACCTTTGTCTCTGGGACAGCAGGGCCTCCGCGGAACACTACCAAAGTCGGGATTGGCCACAGTGGACTGAGTTCAGTGTAGGAAGGAAAAATGTCAAATGGAAGCATCTGATGGACCACCAGAAAATATTGTTTCCTCCCCTACACATCAAATTAGGTCTCATGAAACAGTTTGTCACAGCTCTAGATAATGAATCTTCAGCCTTCATCTACCTTCAAGGCTTCTTC
>JABUQX010034700.1:22500-25000 GCA_015478945.1 Trachelipus rathkii | reverse complement strand
ATATATTAGTAGTGTAAGTCAACATAAAATAGTTTTAATAATTGAATTCATAAAATGAACTAGGGATTCAGAATAACTTTTGATAATATACATTCTATAAAATTTCACATCAAAACTCCTTACCAATTTTTTACATCAAAACGGGAAATACTTAAAAGTACAATTTAGTCAATTTCAATCCCCCTTACATCCCCCCCACTAAGTCTAAACTCCCCACCCCGGGATTTTTTAAGTATTTCCAAAATATTGGATCTTTAATTCTTAACAACGAACAGCGGGTGAGTTCAGAAATAGTGTAAGGTTCGTAAGCACTCTCGAACTATTAAATACTAACTACGAAATTTTTAAGTATGAGACACTGGGTCTGGAAGACCAACGAGCTATTTCGGCATTGTAGGGACAGTTAGTTCTAGCTTTTAAAACTACAATAATCGAAATATTACTACAAGTTTATCTATTATGTACATATTTTTTTATTTACACTTTTTACTTTCAAAAATAACAAAACTTATTCATAATCATTGTTAATCCACTCAACAGAGGTAATTTTAAATTTATACATCACATAAGAATCACTTAGTCATACAGTGTTTATTTTCAATAATTTACAAATTATTTGTGGTGTGTGGTAAATGAGGTACACACCACTAGCTTAGCTGAAAAACATTATATGCATTAGAGAAAATTTCAACATATTTAACCTAATAAACCTGCAATCTGGAATAAAACAAACTGAAGATTACTGTTATGATTAATTTATAAAATTATAAAGGAAATTTATTTTAGGAAATTTTAACTTATGACTCCATGGATACTGGACTCTGCATAAACTATCTAAGGATAAGTTATCAAAAGTGTGAATAACTTATTAATATATGACCTATAAAAATAATATCAACATTATGAAATATTACTTTTCATATATTTTTAAATTTATATATCCCAAGTCCCCCTTTCCCTCCGGCTCCCTTTTAAGCCCAAAAGACAGTAACAAGAGAGACAAGAAAAGAAAGAAAAGGAAACTAGTCAGAGATATGCCATAGTTATTTTAGCATTATATAAACTCATAGATCAGGGAATCTCCTCCATTCATATTATAAGGGGACCAGGCAAAGGAACTAAGATCTCTATACTGAATAGACGGGGAGGATAAATCTAATGGATCCACTGATACTACTTCTATCTTAGAATCCATTGTACGTACCAACTCTGTATGGTTTATATCGGGCAACAAATCATTGTCTTTGAGAGCAACAGTTTCCAACACTAGTAATTCAGGTAGAAATGCCGAAGGAATTATCAAGAATTTTATATGTCTTCTGACAAAATTAGTTACGGGAAAAAATAATCTCATTTCTGCATAATGGGAGACAGGAACAATGTGATTACGATGTAATCCACTAATTTCTTTGATTCCTAAGGCAATGACTGAACATAATTCTAAATCTTTTAAACATGTGGAAACAAATTCACTACTGATCAAACTTACTCCAGCTCCGCTGTCAACATAACAACCATAGTAATTTTGACTATTAGGTCTAATAGCAACGGAAAATGTAAACGAGTCATTTCTTATTTTATTGAAATATACTTGTACAGTACGTAGTCTAGTTTCAGATATCGGTACTGTGACTGGATTTGAGATGGGTTTATCTTCTATATTGGAGCAAGAATTATTTTCCACAGAGGATTTACTTCCAATTCTTAACAATGGGAACAAAGGAAATTTATATTCTACGGAATTATTTTCGACATCTTGAACGGAGGAATTTTTTGACAGAGATTTATCCAACAGGGTGTAATCACTCGGAGGGTACTGACTTTCATCACCACTACTTAATTCACTTATACTCTGAACTCTGGGAATAGTGTTATTCGGAAGGGACTGACTTTCCTTATTGCGAACTACTTCATTTATACTGTGAACACTGGGATCGTTGATATCTACAAAAGACTGGCTTTCATTGCTACTAACTGATTCGTTTGTACTTTGAACAATGTGATTGATGGCATTCAAAAGGCACAAACTTTCAGTACTACTAACTAATTCATTTATTCTTGGAACACTGACTGGAGATTCATCTAAAATAGGTTTCTCCACCAGTTTCTTTACTTCTGGGAAGGTAGACTGAATAATTTTTTCTACGGAATTATTTATTTCCATGGGTGGAGACTGTTTTGGTTTCTCCACTGGTTTAGTTATTACCGTGGAGGGAAACTGATTTGATTTTTCAACAACAACACCCAGACATTTACCTTCCAAATGGGATAAACTACACCACTCACAAGATTTCACAAATTTACGAGGAGGACGAGGAGAAAGTGAAAATGATGGGTTTCCTTTTAGCCAATCGTGGTCTCGGGGGTAACACTCTGGAGTACCATCTTAAGGGTAAGGGTTCAAACCCACTTAGGACCATTTGAAATATACAAATAATTGTTGCGTTTATTGCACAAACATCTTTGAATATCTTTAATGGTTCGGTTAAAAATTACGCAG
>JABUQX010034700.1:0-20000 GCA_015478945.1 Trachelipus rathkii | reverse complement strand
TTTTTTTTGATCCGCACGGTGAATCCGCTAATTTACCTGGCGACTCCGCACTCTCGCTAGTCCGCACTATTCTGGTAGTTCCGCTCGGCAGCGGACTAGCGACTAGCGGAACTAAAGAGAGGAAGTTGCCACCTCTGATATATATACTTATAATATATATTATATTATATATATATTATATATATAATTATACTAATATAATATTATATATATATATAGCATATATATATATTATATTATAATATATATATATAATATATACTATATATATATATATATATTAAAGTTGTGATATCTTCGTTTCTTAATCCAATTTTAAAAAGATAAAAGCCAAAACCTAAGAATTCCACAAACTCATTTCATATATTGTGAACATTTCAAACCTACAAATCTTGGTCCATCTTCAGCACTAACTAAAATTTGAAAATTTCTATTTTAAAATACAAAATTTATATTTTATGTCTAGATGAAAAATATTAATTACAACAAGCCCCCCGTCAGTAGTAATAATCAGTGATCGCTGGGTGGCTAGATTTGGACCGAATAAGGTTCAAATCTGGCAACCTTGGCATTTTTGGTTCTTTTTTAGTATTTTTAGCGATATCGACTTTTTGTCTTACTATATTGTACATTTTTCCCAATGAGTCCGATTTTGGGATCTATGATTCCAAAATTTGAGTGTGGGACCCCTTTTGGGGTTCGAAACCCTTTTAAGTCCCGCCCCGTCCTCAAACTTGCTACCATGACTGATGGTAGTATCCCCACCTCGTCCCGAGTTTTCGCGCCGCTACGCCCAATGTGTGATGGGATTGAGCCTCAAAACTTGGAAATGCTCGTAGATAGAAGAAAATTGGCAAGTGAATAAAAGAGGATGAATGAATTAGAGTAGAAGAAGATTCGAATTCTGAGTTGACTCAAGTGCCGGAGCGCTTAGCCAGATCCGGATCCAGAGCTAGATCCGGATCCAGAGCCAGAAAGGAATTCTGGCTACAAATACATAAAGGGTCTAATGAGGTGTCCTTAAATATGTTTTCAAGGACGTAGATGCCGATTTTGAGGATTCCAGAACCTTCAAAGGTGCCGGAGGACCCCTTTGGAGGGGTCTCAATTGAAAACATAGAATGCTTAACAGATGAAGATGGAGGATGGAATTAGTAGAAAGAATAAGAAGAAGTCTCATATGACGGAGCAAAAGAGTCATTGTATGAGCCGGAGTCTTAGCCGGAGCCAAAGGCCCAGCCGGTAATGGAGCTAGAGTCATAAGAAAAGATCAGAGTGCGTAGCCGAGGTAGATGGATTAAGAAGAAGGAATGAAAAGAAGTATCATGTCTAGGAGCAAATGAGCCATTGTCGGGGCCAGTGCCTGATCTCGGTGCTGGTGCCGGTGCGGTGCCTGGTTAGTAAAGATATGTTTCATAATTCAATTTTGGTGTCCTTATATATGTTAACAAGGATGTACAACATGAATAATATAGTTTCAGAGCTCTCAAACGTATCTGTGATCAACCAGGAGGAGTGGGATCCCTAGGAAAAAGATGAAATAAATTAAAGAGTACACAGCTGATGAAAGAGTCAGAGTCGGACCGACTCCTGCATGGAGTTAGATTGGGACTGAAGAAGGAGAAGAGGTTCAGTACGGGGGGCTTGAATCAAAACTTTCATTCGACTTGTCTGATTATGTTATAGCAAACCCTGTACAAGGATGCCTGCTGAGTTCGTTTTCGATGGTTTCAACTCTCTAATGAGAGTTGAAACCATCGTATGCGAACTCAACAGGCATCTTTGTACAGGGTTCGCTATAACATACATTAGACAAGTCGAATGCAAATTTTGATTCAAGCCCTCTAGTACTCAATCTCGTCTCCTTCTTCAGTTCCAATCTAACTCCATGCAGGAGTAGTTCCGACTCCAACTCTTTCATTAGCTATGTACTCTGTAATTTATTTCATCATTTTTCCATGGATGCCATCCCTCCTGGGGGTTTGCGGATACTTTTGAGAGTTCTGAAACTATATTATTCATGTTCTACGTCCTTGTAAACATATATAAGGACACAAGTATTTCATTATGAAACTTATCTTTACTAACCAGGCACCGCACTGGCACCAGTACCGAGATCCGGAACTTTCTCCGACAATGACTCATTTGCTCCGAGACATGAGACTTCTTTTCATTCCTTCTTCTTAATTCATCTTTCTCGACCACTCACTTTGTGCTTTTCTTATGACTCTAGCTCCAGCACCGGCTCCGACACCGGTGCATACAATGACTTATTTGCTCCGCCATATGAGACTTCTTCTTATTCCTTCTACTTATTCCATCCTCCATCTTCATCTGTTAGGCATTCTATGTTTTTCAATTGGGACCCCTTTCAAGAGAGGTCCTCTGGCACCTTTGAGGGTTCTGGAATCCTCAAAATCGGAATCCACGTCCTTGAAAACATATCTACGGACACCCCATTTGACCCTTAATGTAATTGCAGCCAGAATTCCTTTCTGGCTCCGGATCCGGATCCGGATCCGGCTCAGCGCACCAGCACTTGAGCCAACTCATTCTCCGGAATCTTCTTCAACTCTAATTTATTCATCCTCTTCTATTCACTTGCCAATTAATTTTCATCTATCTAGGAGCATTTCCAAGTTTTGGGGCTCAACCACATCAGACATAGAAAGTAGCGGCGCGAAAACTCGGAACAACGTGGGCATTGTAGCAGTTAGGTAACAAGTTTGAGGACGATACTGTAACCGTAGCCTTACTAAAAAGCGAGGGAAAGTGAAAAGGGGCGGGGCTTAAAAGGTTTCGAACCCCAAGGGGTTCCACCCTCAAATTTTGGGATCATAAATCCAAAAATCGGATTCAGCAAGAAAAAATATACAATATAGTATGACGAAAAGTCGATATAGCTAAAAATGCTAAAAAGAGCCAAATATACCAAGGGTGAGAGATTTAAACCGTATTCGGTCCAAATCTGGCCACCCAGCGATTACTGATTATTATACTTCACCAATCACTGAACTCAGCGTAAACGCAAGCGTTCAGACTTGCCTATTATAATTCGTCTGGCTCCCACCCTCAAAATTTGAAAGAAAAATAATGAACCCTGCTATATTACAAAAAAAAACAAAAAAAAAAACAATTGGAACCTAATTAGACGAATAATTGAAAAATAAGTATTATTTTAATCGTGCATATATAAATATAAATATAAATGTGGGACTCTACCTTCTGCAAAAAAAAAAAAAAAAAAAAAAAAAAAAAAAAAAAAAAAAAAAAAAAAAAAAACTTTATAATTTTTTTGATATAAAAAGAAGAGTAAATTCCACTTCTTAAGCTTCGCTTTTTCGTAACTCTCTCTTTCTCTGTCTCTGCACAAATGGATCATCAAACAAAACGTCGGAAGTTTAATTTTAATCAGGGTTGGCACGAAAAATAAATCAAATGATTTAAATCAACTGATTTTTTTTTTAATCAAACGTCTTTGAAATTTTTTTATAAAATCATGATTTTTTTGATTTCTTTGATTTATTTTATTTTTTTATTTTTTTTTATTTTTTAGGCAATTTTTTTTTTTCTAAATTAATAATTATCAGTATATCAAGTTAGTACATAACTTCCGTCCATAATATTTTAGATTCATAAGGCGATTCACAATTTTAATAGAGAAATAAATAAAATTAGAGTACTCAGATATTATTCAGTACATATATAAATTAAATAACTTAATTAAACTAAATAATAATTATATTTTGTAAACTTATTATTAATTAGATAATAATTAGGATTATTTACTAATTTTTAAAAAAAAATAATAATTAAATAAGCAATTTGTGCCTAAAATTTAATAAAAAAATTCAAAAAATAAATAAATAAAAAAATCAAGAATATAATGTTTTTTATTTAAAAAATCACGTAAAAAATCAGTTGATTTAAATCATTTGATTTTTTCGATGCCAACCCTGATTAAAATTAAACTTCCGATATTTTGTTTGACGTTCCATTTGTTTGATTCCCAACCCTGATTTTAATAGGGTGGATACTAAGTATACGGGATAAACTCTGTGATGTTATGAAACAGAAATGTAAAATGATATTATATAATAGGTCCGGAAGCATTGTAGAGGAGATACAAGGCAAATGACGGTTCTCACTGCAGTAGTTTAACAACATAACAAACAACTATTAATATTATAATAGTATTTCTTGCATACATAATACAATGCACATCAATGTCCTATTCAGAGTATATATTCAACATGTGACCCGCTTGCATATCATATATTATATATACTAGTAAAATATTATACTATCATACTATATATATATATATAACGTATATACTATACTATATATACTATATCACTCATATAATATATCTATATATATATACTATACTAATATATATACTATTATATTAGTATATATAATACTATATATAATACTATATATATACTATATATATAATATATATAGTACTATATACTATATATATACTATACTATATAACATATATATACCTATATATTACTATATATTAATATATATATATATATACATATATACTATAATATATATACATACTCTATATTATATATACTATAATATATTACAATATAATATATATAATAATATATATAAATATTACTATATTACTATAATATATATATATATACTAAGTATATAATATCATATATATTATAATATATATAGAGATATTATATATTATTGTCAATTTTAATATTTAATGTTTCGTAGCAAGCTTATCGCTAAGATTGCGCTACGCAAAATTTAAACATAAAGTCGAAATGGAAATACATATATAAACCCGTCTGTTGAGATACTCTTTCAGTCGATCAAATTACAATAAAAGATATCGATAGAAATAAATCTCACTTAAGATACCTCTCTAGAAAATCCTCAAATTAGATTTAGAGAGAGAATAATTTAAGGAAGGGCCGCAACTCCGAATCACGATGGCAAGTTTTCCAAAAAGAAGAGTCGGGGAAAGGGAGGTAGACGCGTGGAACAGTCCATCGACACTACCATTTGCATCGAAAGAGTATCTCACAGTAAGAGATATATATATATATATAATATATTTATTGACATATCTTTACTATCTGTTAAAAGAAATCTCAATCGTTTTAAAATGGATTTTTAAATCATCACAGCAACCATCTTTATAATAGGGTGCTTGTTGCCAGCAAAGAAGCCACACTTAGCACGTTTTACCTATAATATAATATATATATAATAGTATACTATAACACATATAAAGTATCAATAATAATAGACTACTATAGTATAATATATCAACTAAGATATAGATACGTAAGCATAGACATACTACATATACCATATATGAATATCAGTATAATAAATCAATTGACATGTACTATAGAGATATATATATTAATATATATATATATGACAATGTGTTGATGAAGAAAGAGATGTAAATAAAGATTTAATTGAAATTAAATCAGTGAGGGGGTTATAATGGGATTATCGGATCATTAATGGTTCTTTTACGTAAAATTATGTTAGTCAGAAGGCTTGGATTGAAATGCCCTATATAGAGGATGAGAAGAAATAACAGTCTCATGATTAAGTGAGAAAGAGTAAATAAGATAAGTATCTAAGAGCGTTGCATAGTAGTAAATCAGCTGAATGTGAAACAAGTTGAAACGTCGAACAAATCTGGAGCAATGAAGGGAGACAATTGTTAGTAGTGACAAAGAAGTATGTGGATGTGCTAAAGTAGGAGTACGTAAGAATGTGTGGTTGAAATGAACGAGGTGATGCAAAGCGGTTAAAAGTAAAAAAGAAGGGTGGTTGAATGTATTAAAAGCAATGATGAAGTTCAAAAGAAAGATGTTTGGAATATATATACAGAGAGGAAAAAAAGAAAACTAAAGATGCACTTAGGAGGAATAAGATGGTTTGGTATTTTGGAACGGATGAATGGTATTTGATGCAATAGGTAAGCTTCTTCTGGAAGGAAGCTGGAAAGGGTTTGAATGAGCAAACCAGGAATCTGCTTCGATAATGAATAGGATTGGTGCTTTCGTACTGATGAAATGGATTGAGGGGAGTGTGGAGGGAACACTTCCGAAATTCTGCATAACATTGACTGTAATGAGAGGTGATAGTGAATGTGTTGTGGTTTGATGGTGCAGGAAAGGAATATGTATTTTAGTCTGAATCATTAGAAAGGAGGAGGTAATAGAAGATAGAAGATTGTGCTACCCTGATATCAGCATCATCTAGTCTCAAAAGTTGATCCTCGAGATTGCTGCTTGGGGATGGGAACACTCAAAGCTTTTTTTAATCTTCTTTGTAGGCAAGTAGATATATATTACAGAAGATAGATTCTAGATGTTCACTAATATACGATATTAGAGACATAATATACTGATCATTGGAGAGGCAGTAATCGTACACCCTTTTAAGGGTATGGGGGGTAAGGGAAAACTGTAAGGAATTATATGTAGATATAGTGCAAAATATAGATGTAGATATAGAGAGAGACATATACTGGTATTTGGTCGAAAGAGCGCGTCGAGTGACTGAAGGAGACTGATTGGTAAGAACAAAAGTACGTTTAAGTTGGTAAGGATGTGTGGATTTAAATTTTACAGTGATAGATATAGAGAAATGAGGAAGAAGAAGAGTAAATTTATTTAGTTTTATGGATTTGCAACAGGTGTATGAATATATTAACAGGGAAGCTTCCAATGACAGGGTGTTAGTGATATATGGTGTTGGTGGTAAGCTCTGAACTGGAATCAAATATATGATCAACTCTGTCATCCATAGATTCGAATAAATGGAGTCGAAGTGATTGGTGTTTAATATTAAGCAGCAGAGTGAGACAGAGAGATGCTGTTAAATGTAATACATATGTTATTCACTTTGTTTATATCTGGAAGGGTTGTGAAAGAATTACGAGGGTGGGAGTGGTAGGGGATGGTGTTAGAATGAATGGAGAATGGTGCCTAGATTGGTGCTCATATATATGCGGATTGATTTGGTTTTGTGTGGTAAATCTGAAGAGAGTTTGAGAGGAATGGTAGAGAGTTTTGGCAGCGTGTGTAAAAGGACAGGTTTTGAAATATATAAGAGTAAAGGTTTATGGTTGTCCGAATGAGACAGTCCTCAGTGTGAATTATGTTAGATGGTGAGTAAGCAGCTGGAACACAAGTGTCTGAATTTAAATATTTAGGATATATCTTGGATGAAAAGCGAACGGATAATGCAGAGTGTAGTAGGAAGATATATAAGCAGGAAGGTGACTGGTGCAATTAAATGCGTTGGTGGATGTAAAGGGACTAAGTCTTGAGTGCGCTAACGTCTTACCATAGGTATGATTGTTACCTGTGTTTAATGTATACGTAGTGAGCACTGTCATCTGGAATAGAGGTTAGATCTAAAATACCTGTGTTCAGAATTGCGCAATCATATAGAGATATATATAGAGTGTGAGAAGAATTGATAAAATGGGTAATGAACGTATTAGAGAAGTTGTGTGGTGTGAGAAAGGGTTAAATGAGATAGATGAAGAAATTATAGAGGTTTGGTATTGGAATGGATGGATGATAGCTCGATTGGGAGAACACGAAGAAAAGTTGATTGATCAGTAAGGATGCCTGAGGAGGGCATGTGAGTTTAAGCGGAGGCGAGTAGAAAGGTGCAAAATAGAGAATGGCAGGAGTTTGTGATTGGGTATGGTGTCGTGAGCATCCTGGGCAAGAGAATGGACCTACATTGACGAATGCTATAGGTGAGTGTCGTCGCGGATTGCCGTGAAGCTCTAGGCGGATTTTTTGACTGCGACGTGAGTTTCTCACTAAAGAAGTATAAAAGGAGTCTCGGCAAGGCTGGCTTTCTTTCTTCGACTTGCTTAACTATCTCAATATATCTGCTTTCGGTGCATGCATTAGGCACTTCATCCTCAAGTCTTGGGGAAAGGGGTGACATATACTAAACTATTATTAAACTATATAAAATATTAATATAACATCATATATAATATATACTAATATAATAATAAATAATATAATATAAATATAATATAATAAATATAATATATATAATATAATATAATATATATAAATTATAATAAATTAATATATAATAGATGATAATAATTATATTACATAATATATATTTATAATATATATATATTATAATACTATATATATATACCCTCTAGTTCTTTATAAGAATTTTTCGTGTTAAAATTAGTAGTATATATAAGATATTAATAAAAGAGCTAGTTAGTAGACGTTAAAGTTTGAATTATATAATTTATATGATATGGTAATATATATATATATTATATATATATTTATATATATATATATATATATTATATATATACTATATTATATAAAATAATATGATATAGAGACGTTGTTATAGATTTTCAGTTATATATATAATAATATAATAATATATATATAGTTATCTTATAGCTGCCTGATATGTATATATATAATACTTATCTTTACTTACTTCTGCTCCTGGCTCACCTCAATTGGAGGGCCACATACTAGCCCCCTGGTGGGCTCTGGGGATTAGTGCGGAGTGAATCTGATATAACAAAGCCTTGGCCCCGCGCCGGGGCAAGAAGCTTCCAATTCTTCGTCGGACGGGCGACTTCCCCAGCATCGGGACGAGAACAGTCGGGTTGCTACCCGAGAAGGTGTCACACACACATCGCAACCTATATATTATATATATATATTTATTATATATTATATATATATATATATAATTTATATATAATATATTATATATCTATATAATAATATTATATATATTATATATAATTAGATATATATATAATATATTATATATCTATATATATATATATATATATATATATATATATATATATAGTATATATATAACTTATATATATATTACATATATATTATATATTATATATACTATATATCATAGTATATAGGGTATATACCTTATTAGGGTTGCGCGAGGCGCATCCGGGTGCGGGCGGTGCGGTTGCGGTGCGTGGTTGCGCTCCATCATTATTTGGTGCCGTGGCGGTGCCGGTGGCGATCAAAATTTCAGTGACACCTGGTGGCGGTGCGGGTGCGGGTGCGGGTGCGGTGGGGAAGAAAAAAATAAAGTGCGAATAAGATAGCGGAAGCCACGAGAAAGAGTTCCCGCTTAGGATTAGCTCGGTGCGTGCAGAAGATAGCAACGGTGCGCAGATAGAGAGTCGCATGGTGTGCGGCGCCCTTTTATAGCACAGACACGCCAAGGGGGCCCGCACAGTTTCACGACAAATTTACTTAAAACTAAAAAGCAGAGAGAGATGGTAGTGTAATACATCTAATCTACATTTATCTCGGTGGGCTAACTCACACCTACCGGAAGTGACTACATTTATTTTATTACTCATATTATTTCTATTCCCCCTCACCGGGGGATACCTAAATCCTAGTGATAACCCTATATACATGATATAATAACAGGTATTCCTTAGTGAGAAAATTTATTTGATTATAGAATACACCATACACCGCTACCTGGAGAGACCATCTCAGCATAAAACAATTAAGCGCTAACGTCATACGCACGAATATAGGACCTGCACGTGAGACTAAGGATGCGTAATAGAATTATTATCATATATTAATATATTACTATACTATATTCACACTATAATATATATATACTATTATTAGTATATCTCCATATACTAGTATTAATATATATTAATATATATATATATTATAACCTATATGGTATTAATCTAATTATATTAATTTATTAATATAATATATAATATTTTTATATAAAATATTTATAGAATATATATATATTATATATTTAAGTATATATTAATATATATTAATATTATATATTACCTTATTTAATATCAATATTATATAATAATATATTATAATATATATATATAAACTATATACCTAATATAACTATTATAATATACCAAAAAACATGTATAATATATATATAAACATATATTATTAATATATATATATTATTATATATATATAGTAATATATTAATTAAAATATATATGAGTATATAATAATTCGTGCCTATAGATACTTTAACTATCACAGTAGGAACACAGGCATGTTCTACGATGTTAATCCTATATAGGAGCAATACACATTACTATGTGGTATTACTTAACCCTGTGGTGAAGATGATCAATACATACTAGCTGTTGGGATATATATATATATATGAAGGTTTATAAATTCAACGAGTGATGGTAAACCAAAATGAATGGGTTTTTCTCGACTTTAAGGATGTGTAGATGTAACGGCCAATATATAAAACAGTGAGTACAATTAACAAGATATAGAACTCAGTAAATTAGAGGAATATAGTGCTCACTATCGTCTTCTCATCATTTTTATCTCCTGACTGAGTCATATAGATATAGATATAGGGTCTAGCCTGGAGGTTGTGTACGAGAGCGCAGACAACGAGTGTTTGCTGATTATCATACTGATATCTTTAAATCGAATTGAGTAACAATGACTGACAGATTGGTTAGAATGAAATTTATCATTGGATGTGAAAGCATTTGTTTTATTCATCAAAAGGCAAAGTGGCAGTACTGGCAGAGAGATTTGATTAAGCCTCTTACTCTTTTAAACAATTTCGAGGAACGTCATGTTTTAAGTTTAGCATAATTTTATTCTGGTCTTTATTTATTTAGTTCCTACTGACCATGGTTGAATGCTTAAAGTGTGCCGCAATTGACCTATCTTTTTGAGAAAGACTTCGCTGACTCTTGTTTTGATGATTGTATACACATTTACTAATTCGATGATTGACAGGTTTGTGTTGTTCACGTCAAGAAGAACAGTAATTTTCTGTTATACTTTGGCCGCAGCAAGTTTCTCATGACACAGTGTACATCATCTGGGGATAGGTATTGGTTTTCTATTTGCAACATTTTCCTTAAAAACGTCACTGAGATATTCACCTGTATGACTTTCAGTGAGACGATTAGACACGACACAAATTTGCTTCTGAATACATTGTCACGGCATTACTACTCAGAGAAACAGAAACTGCTGATGAATATCCTGACCATTCCGTCGGTGAGCAAGCTAAGCTTGGATGAAATTATTTGATAGAGTTATTAATTCTGAAACTTTAGTTTAACTCTATCATACTTTTTATTTCAACTGATGTCATCCTGAGTATTTCTGTTGAAGTAGTCGTGTTGAAAGAGACGATACTTTTGCTACCTGTAAAACCAAGAATTTACGTGTGCGCGAAAATCAGAAAGATATGCCATGTACGTATAGTGGGCCAGGGGCAGAAGTTAAGGTATGGGTATAGGTAGGCAGGGTAGGTAGCTCATATCGCATCTTATTATGGACTTTTCGTTTCATTAATGTCCATATTTTGTATATCTTATATTAGTATAAGATGTTTAATTATAGCTGATATTCTTTACTATAAACGCTTGTCGCCATTTTGACGCTTACTAATACTTTTCATTATATCTTGCTAGTGTTTTAGGTTGCTAACTAATTCTTTAGTTTGCTAACTAGTTCTATGGTTTGAATTTGAGTAAGTTTCTTGTTTTTAGTCTCACCCTTCGATTTGCACAGTTGTTACGGTATGCGTTTGTCTGATTGAAACAATATCGAAGTAAGTTGATTTCGTGAGCGAATAATATCATACTCACAACTATACGAGCTATGCTAGATTTCGATTGTGTAGACTACAATTTACTGATCAACTAACATTGAGGTCGCGATCATAATCAGCTCGTTATTCAATTTCTGCACTAATAAGTTGTAATATTTATCTAACGTTCCGTTATTCAAACATTTTAATTACGCTCATACTGAGTTTTCCGAGTGCGAATGACATATAATAATTTATATTTAATTTAATTTATATATGTGCACTGCGAGATAATGAGTCAATGCGAAATATATGTTTAATGAGTTAATATATATAATAATAAGTATATTGTATATATATAAGCTAATATAAATTATAATATATATATATATATGATATTAATATATATATTATATCATATATATAATATATATATAATATATTATTACTATATATATATAATATTATATTATATATTATATATATTATTATATAATATATATATATTATATATTAATATACATATATATATAATAATATTAAATATAGAATAATATTATATATATATTATATTATAGATATATTATATATATATATTTATATTAGTATAATATATATATATATATATATATATATTACTATATATATATATATATATTATATATATATATATATATTAATATATAGTATATATATCTATTAATATATATATATATATAATATATTAATATATATGTATTATTGTATTATATTAATTAATACTACTATATATATATATATTATATATATTATATATTAATTATATTTAATATATTTATATTATATATATATCTTATTATATTAATCTATTTATATATATATAGAACACTATGAATATATATATTACTACCCTCATTCTTCTACTTTATGATATATATTGCTACAAGACTGAGAGATTGATAGTTGAGCCTATACTATGATACAAACCTCGGAAGACTATAAGAGGAATTAATAGTAGATAAGAATATAATGACTAGTCGAAAAGAGACCTGACAGTCTTTATAGCGTGATCTCCTTTAATACTATTTTTAGTTTATATTATATAGAGTATCTGTATACTATTATATAACTGGGCAGTTCAAAAATCACGCTCCTATATAGACGTCTTTAGAGGCGCACTGCGTGCAACTTCGTAGCTCATGCTGCGTGCTCAAAGCCGAGTTACGACATTAAGCATTTCGGAAACTATCTATTTTTTACATTTAGTAATATGTAGTGACGGATATCAAATTTTTCTTATTTCCTCTCTTTTAACGACTTAATGTAATCTAATCAGTTCTTAAGTTATGCAAATTAAAGAAAAATATAATATAAGCCTATATATAATGCTTTTAACCCCATTAAAAATGGAGGCATACCTGCTGCTCAAAAGGAGAGCGGACCGTGCGCGACGTTTATACCACAATTCTGACACTGTGTGCAGTATGCAAATTCCGTTATATTCACGAAGACTAGTGTTTTAATAGATACTGTTTACATTATATATAGCATTACTGATTGTAATATCTTTTTAACAAGTACTATAAGATTTATACACTCAAAATATCCCATAAGATAACTTAAAAATTCTAAAATACTCTTAACATATAATGGCAGTGGTGCAAATTATTACACTTATATCTGAGAATTATCAATCAGGTTCTTATTTTGCTATGACTCCGGGTCTCCAATCGACTATCTCATCATTCCATACATATATACATAGAATATCTTAATAACAGATATTATCGGCTAATCCTCATGAAATCTTCGCAATACGAAACGTTTCATTATACATCGAAGACCTTTTCTTCAGCACGGAATACATACTCTATGTGATATTATAATATATAGTTAATTCCTATATATTACCATTCTATATCTACATACTATTATACATCACTATTCATAATCTGTCCATATATAGCTATTATATATGCTTAGATACTTACAGTTTTGTAAATAATTATATTTAGAATCTAGGCTATTATATATATTATCACTATGTGACACATTTTTTGTCATAAGCTTTAACTCATATTCAGGTAAGCTAACTATATCTGACTTCATATAATTAAGACCTAATATAAAAACTATAGCGCACTCAAGACTTATATATAGTCATTTTCTACATCTCAGCTAACTTTATATTATTTAGGTTACACGTTATATATATGATATACTGTGACTATTATCATGCTATCTCATTGATCCAATGATACTTGCAGTATATATAATTCGATTTATATCCTTTGTGACATACAACTACTCATATGCATTATCCGTTCGCTATTTACATATACCAAGATATTATATATATCTAATATCATTATCTAATATTAATACGTAAGAGTACTTGTTCCATAGTACTGCATGCAGTACGCAGAGGACGAGAGTAAGTAGTAGAACGCAGTGAGCATAAGAGAGAGAGGAGTAGTGATGGCACCGCACTGAGGGACTAGTCCTTACAATAGTTTACTAACGAAGTACCGCGGACACTTAGTATCTCTATATTAGTACTTATATACTTTACTAAACCTGTCTTTTATATATACTACATACTGACAAATACTCTCATAAGCTAATTTCTCTCAACTATCTCTTCAGTTATTTTCACACATATATAAACCAATCCTCTTACTCTGCATAGTAAATAGTAGTATTAATAGGATGACATATACTACTTTATATCACTCATCATTACTCATTTTATACATTACTCTAATCTATTCTAACAGCTCATATGTCCTATTCTATAATTTATGACGCATGTATCCTACTTAATTTATCTTTCATCGAACTACTTCATATACATAAAGTTGAATACGCTAATGGAGAATAACATACATCCCTTGACCTATCATCTTATCCGTCTTAATATTTAAATAGCTTTATCAAATCATCTTTGCTGACTTCCCATTATATTCTAACTATACGTATTCTACTTGTCATGTTATGAACTTTATTGATTCTCATGTCAGTAAAGCTTAGACACCTAACACCATATATATGCATCTATAACACCTACGTGGCATATAGTGATCTTCCCTTTTAATGCGTCAATCTACTATCATGATTACTGGCAATTCACTATAAACTTATAATACATTTACATCTTCTTCTTATATCACTGCATTATTCTACTATCACATTATTGTTTCGTACTGTAATAGATTATAATCTGAATCACACCATAATTGTCCATTTACTCACTTATTTAAACTGTACTGTATCATTTACAATCAGTTACCTTCTAGCTCACTTTACGATACTACGCTCCTTCTTCGAGTACTCATATAGATATGTAATAGCAGGTATATGTTTATCCTGACTAAACCGTAATAATACTAAATTTCCCCTATTTATCCTACAGTTTCCTCACTTAGCTACCTCACTACCTTAATATAGGGTAATACGACTACTCCGCTCTCCTCCAATTGATCTCAAATCAATTCATTATTGTTTCTTTTCGCAAGGACAGAGATTCAATTCGCGAGCGTAATCTAGAAGGTATCCGGGGGAGATGATTTTGGTCATGTAATATATATATATACGTGCTACATATAGGAAGATGTTAAAATAAAGTACCTTTGGATAAGTATTTCCCCCTCCCCTCTCTACGTAAGGTTAAATATAATTCGTAATGAATAAAGCTTTATTGAAGAACTAGATGATGCTGATATAATAGGTTAATGACACAATTTCTATATCTTCTATCACTATATATATATTTATTCACTTCTAATATATCTATGTAAGGTTTAACTAATAATATATTCTAATTCTTCCTAGCATACTACCTATTGCAATATCACACCATTTCACTATATATCCCAAGATTATTCATTAATATATGTTCTAATTAGTTATGTACAGAAATTTCGATAAGTCGTTCCAGTCCCACTTCCTCTTACATCTAATTTACATTCAGTTAGTCGTAATAGCACCTCCTATTCTACATTATATTTACTGATGCAGATTCCTTATTCTCCAATTCTAAAATACTTCCAGCTTCCTTCGAAGAGACTTCCTATTCCTTTTGTAAGTATCCCATTCTCTCTTTTCCATTGTTCTTATTATATTTCTTTTTACACTCCTAAGTATAGCATCTTTTAGTATTTCCTTTTTTCAATATTCCTTATATAATCCAAACATCTTTTCTTTTAGACTTTGTATTCATTCAACATTTTTAAATACTATTCAATATCCACTTAATATATTCTATTTACTGTATTAATACTAAAATATGCATCATACTAAATCTTCGTTCTAGTTTGTTTGTTACTAATTCTTACTTTCCATATTCTGGAACCAAAATGGGACATTTCTCATCTTATTTGCACTGTGACTACAACGCGATTCCTTCATTATTGACCTTCAGATATTGTTAGATTTCAACTTGATTACGTATTCGATGTGAAGCTGATCTGTGGTACGCATGACCTATATCTAGTAAAACTTTTTAGCGCTCTTAATACTTATCTTTTATTACTTTTCTCACGCATCGTAGCTCCTCACTGCTCTAATCTCCTTCCTACTTCTCTCTTCATCTCTTCATCCCAGATCTCTTCCACTTCTTCGTACTTCCTCTCTCTAACGCCTCCACTACATCTATGCATCTGTCTTACTATGAGATATTTAATATTAGAACATCGTTAATATATGATATAGCTAGTATACTGGCTATGCGTGTGTGGTAGACCACACCTAAAAAGTACCGTAGATATATCTACCCGCCCGGCCCGTCATTATATAATATTGTTATATATATATAGTAATGAGTATATATTATATGTTATATTATATATATATATCTTAGAATAGTAATATAATAATATATACTACACACTGTGAATTTAATATAATCTACTGATACAGATACTATTTAACAATCTCTTTCTTTTATATATACAACCATATTTTCACGACTAATATATTATATATATATATTAATATATATA
This sequence comes from Trachelipus rathkii, assembly GCA_015478945.1. Taxonomy (NCBI): domain Eukaryota; kingdom Metazoa; phylum Arthropoda; class Malacostraca; order Isopoda; family Trachelipodidae; genus Trachelipus; species Trachelipus rathkii. The sequence goes on along the minus strand of JABUQX010034700.1, from coordinate 3,372 downwards.
TATCTAGTATATTATATATATATAGTATTATATTAATTATATCTATATTATAGTATATAATATATATATACGTATATATATAGTATATATATATATATATTAAATATGAATACTATATAAATATAATAATTAAAGTTTATATATTATATATATAATTAGTTATATCTGAGTTGGTTATTCCTGCTGGAAAACTTGCTTAGTTAGTTTTCTAGCTGTAGTTAAGAAGGCTTCTTTATCGTGAACTTTTATTTGGTATGTCTCCGTGCCATATCTCATAGAGATTATGATGGGTTAGGGCGATGAATAAGATTGTATAGATTCTTTCCTTAATATATTAAAAAATGATCGAAATTTAGTTATAATCGATCGTACGATTGTATATTCCATACATGTAATCGGAGTATGTAGAGATTAATAAGATCTCCATCTTGTGAGTTATGAACATATCTTTTAGATATTAAATTGGTGTTAAGTTAATTCTAGCGGTGACTCTCTGCAGGCGCACTTTGTTACCTATCACTTGTCTAGATTTGCATCTTCATATCTTTTGGGAAAACTTGCAGTATCATATGGTATTTCGAGAGTTTACTGGGTAATCGCTAGAGTATCTCTAAACTTCATCATTTTTATGAATTTCTATCTACCTGCGATTAAGCTCGCTGCAGACTATTTAAGTTATGTTGTGGATAGGATTTCTCATGGACGCAAGGTATCTTAAGTGAGATTATAATTTGCTTCTGCATGAATTTGCGGTAGTTTATTGTTTATTTGATCGTTAAGACGAGTTCCGATTCGTTTTTCCAGGGGGTTTTCGATACTTAACCTTTGTAATTCTCTCATTTGATGTGCAGCCGACTTATGTAGAAAATCGTATCATGTTGTCGCTGCGCCCCGTGTCTCCGTAGAGGCTTGGTTAGTTACAAATCAGTTACAGCTTATTAAGTGCGATACATAATAAGCGTGTGATTTAATTTTTACTTTTATACAAAGTTCTATTAATCGATTGTCGTATATAATCTTCAGTACTATATATCAATTCTATTTATATTTATGTATTTTATTTCTTCTAATAAAATATTATATAAGAAATGTATGCTATATAAAACAATCTATATATAAATAAATTTGTAATATATACTATATGATATATGATTTTACTATTATAATGTTCACTATCATCGTGCATGTAAATATTAGTAAGTAATTATATTATTAGTCTATAGTATACACGAGATATATGTAGTTCATACGTAATTAGCATCGTGGAGTTCGCCTCTTGATATAGTATATATATATTATACTATAATATATATATATATTATATATATATTATATATTAGTTATATATATATATATATATATATATATAATATATATCAATATAATATTTGATTATATAATATTATTATATATATTATTTATTATATAATTAATATTATCTAATATATATATATATATAATTATATATTATATATATATATATATATATATATATATATATATAATTATATGATTATACTATATTATATTGTTATGAAAATAATATTATATATATATACTATATTATATAATATATGATATATGTATTAATTCTTTTTAATTTATCTATTAATTATAAATATATTATATATATATATTTAATTAAATACGTTATATTAATTATTAATATATATAGTTATATAGTTAATATATAATTATATAATATTATATATAGTCACTGAGGTTCAATTTTGAATATAATTACTACTGAATAATGGACTTTAGATTGATGACTTATGTATTAATATATGACAGAATAAATACTAATTATATACGATAATGAGCAATATATTTATATTTGTATGTATATTATTAAATACTTATTGCCAGTGGAATATTGCTTCGATATCTGCCTGCTATGCCATTCGTGATCCTATTATAGTGCATCATTAAGTATACATTATGTTACTATTCTGTTTCATACATCACTAAGATGATTGATTTATCTACCGTTATTATATCGTATTCTAATATATTTACTATATATTATCCTACGTACTATAATATTATCATAATGATTGATTAATTAAATAGCACGTATGGATTAGATTATACTAAATACTATATAAATAATGTGAATATATCTTCACATAAATATATAGTATCTATATCGTCGATAGTATTATATAATGTAATTATATATATACAATATAAAATTAATAAATATTTAATTACTATAGTAATAAAAATAAAAATATGTCATGTATGAATTATATATAAAATTATTGATAAGGTTGATATATCTTGTATATTAAAGAGTCTTCTCTTTTTAAAAAAAGCATAACCGCAGTTATGTGAATTTGGTATTTTTACACTCTTATTTATTTTCCCCTGTGACAGTGTTTTTTTTCATACGTATGAGCTTCTGAGTAATATCAATGAAACGAGTTAATGATCGATAGCTATATTAAGTGTTAGATAATTATGACCAAAAGAGGTAGAAGATAAATATAGAATCAAAGCGCGAGTTAATTCACGCATTCTTTGGGAGATATTAGCTTATGTATTTAAGTATGTGTGAGAAAGACTTAATCGATATGATACATTAAGGAATATGTGGCTTGAGTGCTAGAGCTAGTTGTATTATATATATATGCACAATTCAATAGGCTATTAATGGGGATAGTAGATAATAAATGTAATGAGTGATTTGTCTCAATGAGGCATTTGTGAGACAGGTGTGTTCTTAGATGGATGACTTTTTTTTAAAAGGATTATAAATAGCTAACTAATCTTCTTTAATTACCGTGCGAATACTTTTCTGCAAGTCCCTATAAAGAATTAATTTTAGATATTATGATTATTGATTGTAAATTTATTTATATATGTACGACTAGATATTGAAGTATCCGCGTACTTAGTTTTTAGGTTTAAATTATCTTTCTATATTAACAAACAGTGATTTATGAACTAACACTTTGTTTGATAAGTGTAACTAGTATTCACTTGATGAGAGGATAATGTCATATTGAGCTGATTATAATGTAATTGCGTAGGTCGATACTGATCAAGTTGATGACGGATTTGGCTTCTTAGTTTAATTTAATTATGAAAGTCATGAATAAACAGATGAGCTAAAACTATACAAAAATAGAAATAAAGATAGGTGATCAGTAAGTCAATGTGTAACATATATAAATAAATATGGATAGATTTTTTATAAAAAAAATCAGTAGAAATCAGTTTGATTTAAAATTCTCAGTAGTTGATTTATTTCGTTCTCGTGAACTCATCGAATATGAACTCTATACCATATTAAGGCTACTTACGAAGTTTGATGTGTTCGCAATGACTCCATTTGTGACAGCAGCAAAGAGCACCGTAGAAGAGTAT
>JABUQX010034699.1:12500-53976 GCA_015478945.1 Trachelipus rathkii | reverse complement strand
GGTCTGCATCAGTTTTGGCACATCTCTTTGAGAAGGACTCCAATCTTCTATAACGATGAAGTACGTCTTCATTATATTCTATGTTCTTAAAATATTCGCGATTGATTTGTTCCTAGGGAACCTCAATTTGAATATGAAAAAGGAAGACAAACACCAAAGAGAGTGCCATAGTATATTAAGAACGTTTCGCGCTCTTGCTTAAGCGCATCATCAGCTATAAGTAAATAATAATAGGTAAAAGACAATGTCCACAATATTTACCATTATATAATATATAAAATATATAGAAAGTAATTATAAAAATTACAATAATTACAAAAATTACCAAAAATTACAAAAAAATACAAAAAATTAAATTTTATTAACCTCGTTTTACTAACCTTACATACTGGATGAAACCATAAGAATGAATGAATAAGATTAAATCCGAGCACTATTTTATACCTAAATTATACATAAAATTGATTGGTTGTTTGGGACTTACTAAAACTTAAAAAGTATTTTATAACGTATATTAAAATGAAATTTAAGACATATATAAAAATCATTACAATTAAAATATAATTAGTTTGATGAAGAAAATCAGAGTTGAGTTCAAGCTCCAATTCATGAATGTAGAGGCTCTCCAAGATTTTTCCTGTTCGCGATATCAGTGACGGAGGCATAAGAATCGAGAAGTCGTTGATAGTGATGGGATGATCTTTTCGTGGCTTATGGCTACGTATTGGGTGGAATGAAAATTCAGGGAGGATAGAGGAGATTGTACGAATGGAAAAACCCGTTGTGTTTGGCATCCTGATGCAAGTTGTTAGGCCTGTTTTGACTTACTAGCGGGCAATTTACACCAGCACACTTATACAAGTAGACTATCGAGAGTGCAACTCTTTAGGGATTAAATCTTTGAACCTGAAAAAGTTTACTAATTTTGAAGTTATTAGTAGGAATAAAATAAAGGTGGCAAATGGGAATTGTCTCGTTAATATAGGTCTGAGGGCTCTAATAAGGGTGTCGGTGAATCGACCTGTGTAAGAAATCTCAGGTAAATTTTTCTGTTTAGGGACATCAAAATTGGAGTTGGTGGTCTAAAATGGTTCTCAAGGAAGTAAATATGATTTTATCAACAAGGTATGAGGGAAAGAGATTAAAATTAGCGAAGCCCTTAAATATTGGAGTCTGAATGAAAAGAAATCCAGGTGGAACATACCTTAAGGCCCGGTTTATTCTTCCTGTAAAGCCGGACAATTTAAACTTATCTGGAAGAAGCTGAAGAAGTGGTGTTCTAATTGGTTGGAGGTCTGGTTGCGGTAAATCTGTGATAGAGAAAAGAACATTAGTGCAGAGAACGCCAAACATCAGGAACGGAAGGACCATCCACTAGATTCCATGAAAAATTTAAATTATTTTAATGTTGCTTTATTAAGGAAATTTAAAAATTAAGTCGGCATGTTCTTTGTTAGAAAAAATTAAGAAGCAGTCATCCACATATCTTTTGTAGACAATGGGTTTGAAGGCGGGGGGGCACTTTTCGAGCCAAGACTGTTCATGATAGCAGAGGAAGGCGTTGGCGAAGGAGGGACCCAGAGGTGAACCCATAGCCACACCATCAATCTGTTGATAAAGGATGTTATTAAACAGAAAAATAGAATCTGAAGTGGAACTTTGACTCACTTCACGTATCTGGTAGCCAGCCAGGCTTACTGTATGGGCTTCCCAAAACTCACAAACCTGACGTCCCCCTCCGTCCTATCCTCTCAGCTCTTAACACCCCCACCTACAGTCTTTCGAAATTTCTTGTGCCATTGATTGACCCCATTACCCATAACCAACATACCCTTCATAGTTCTTTTGAATTCGTTGATTATATTTCATCTCTTTCACTCCCTCAAGCCTTTATGGTGAGTTTTGATATTCAGTCCCTTTTTACTAACGTTCCTGTTGCCGAAACCCGTGAAATCATTTCCAATACTTTGTTTTCTAACCAAGAATGTATAGGAGGTCTCAATAAGAGACAATTTACAAAATTTATCAATTTAGCCACTTCAGATTCTATTTTTCTGTTTAATAACATCCTTTATCAACAGATTGATGGTGTGGCTATGGGTTCACCTCTGGGTCCCTCCTTCGCCAACGCCTTCCTCTGCTATCATGAACAGTCTTGGCTCGAAAAATGCCCCCCCGCCTTCAAACCCATTGTCTACAAAAGATATGTGGATGACTGCTTCTTAATTTTTTCTAACAAAGAACATGCCGACTTATTTTTAAATTTCCTTAATAAGCAACATAAAAATATCAAATTTTCCATGGAATCTGCAGTGGATGGTTTCCTTCCGTTCCTTGATGTTGGCGTCTCTCGCACTAATGGTTCTTTTTCTACACAGATTTAATTAGGCAATCACTTCTTCAGCTTTCTTCCAGATAAGTTTAAATTGTCCGGCTTTACAGGCAGAATAAACCGGGCCTTTAAGGTATGTTCCTCATGGATTTCTTTTCATTTTCAGAACTCCAATATTTAAGGAGCTTCGCTAATTTTAATCTCTTTCCTTCATACCTTGTTGATAAAATCATATTTAACTTCCTTGAGAACCATTTTAGACCACCTACTCCTACTTTTGATGTCCCTAAACAGAAAATTTACCTCAAGATTCCTTACACAGGTCGATTCACCGACACCCTTATTAGAACCCTCAGACCTATATTAACGAGACACTTCCCATTTGCACCTTTAATTTTTATTACACTAAACTCTCAAGAATTTTAGTACTTTTTTCAGGTCCAAAGATTTAATCCCTAAAAAGAGTTGCATTCTCGATAGTCTACTTGTTATAAGTGGCTGGCGTGTGTAATGCCGCTATGTAGGTACAAATCAGGCCTACAACTTTGCATCAGGATTGCCAAACAAAAGGGTTTTTTTTCTTTCCGTACCAATCTTCTCTTGTCCTCACCTGAATTTTCATCCATAAGTCGTAGCCATAGCCACGAAAAGATCATCCCATCACATAACTAACAACGACTTCTCGATTCTTGCCTCCGTCACTGATACTCGCGACAGGAAAATCTTGGAGAGCCTCTTCATTCATGAATTGGAGCCTGAACTCAACTCTGATTTATCTTCAATCAAACTTAATTTATTTTAATTGTAATGATTTTTATATATCCATTATAATTTTCATTTTATTATACTGTTATAAATACTGATTTTTTAAGTTTAAGTTAAGTCCCAAACAACCAACCAATTTATGTATAATTTAGGTATAAAAATAGTGCTCGGATTTAATCTTATTCATTCATTCTTATGGTTCATCCAGTATGTAAGGTTAGTAAAACGAGGTTAATAATAAATTTAATTTTTTTGTAATTTTTTTTGTAATTTTTGTAATTTTTGTAATTTTTGTAATTATTGTAATTTTTATAATTTTACTTTTCTATATATTTTATATATTATATAATGGTAAATAAGAGCATTGTCCTTTTATTAATTTATTATTTACTTTATAGCTGATGAGCGCTTAGCAAGGGCGCGAAACGTTCATATACTTATGGCACTCTCTTGGGTGTTTGTCTTCCTTTTCATATTCAAATTGAGGTTCCCTAGGAACAAATCAATCGCTGATATTTTAAGAACCAGATATAATGAAGACGTACTTCATCGTTATAGAAGATTGGAGTCCTTCTCAAAGAGATGTGCCAAAACTGATGCAGACCTCGTTTTTCTTACCATTTGTATATCTTACAATTATGTTCCTAATTTCATGAAATTTAAATTATATAGATCCTCCCTACAGAATTCTCCTCTCTACCACAAATGGACTTCTAAACTTCTAGTCTCCGAACTCCAATACAAACAGAGGTTGAAGCTTAGACTGGAGGAACAGTTGGATAGAGCTCGTGTCGCCTTTCGTAACGATGTCTCTTGGTTGGATTTTGGTTATCTCCGGTACCTTGTGAATAGGAGGGTGAGTATCTTTAAGACGTCCACTTTACAAAGACAAACTATTAAACTGGAAAGGCTGGGCCTTATTAGTAACTTGAACATTAATCGCAGTTCCGTAATTACCAACTTCAGTTCCAGAGCCCTGACCATGGCTGAAACTAGAATCCTCTCCTTAGGACTAGATTTTCCATCTTCCCCTTTTTAAGCTTGACTTTTTCCAATGCTTCCTTAAATTCGAGAAATTGTTCCTCCAACTCACTGGCCTTCATGGTGTTCATGGCATGGATTGGACTGGAGATGTCAGGTATGTTCTCAAAAAATTCTTCTACTCATTTAACTCAAAGAAAATTTTCTCCCCTGTTTTTAGCTTTAAGGATTTAAATATTCTGAGAGACTTAGGAAAGGACAAATCCATCATCATATGTCGCCCAGACAAGGGAAAAGGGGTAGTGCTTCTTAATAAAGCATCCTATCTTCATAAAATGAACAGCATTTTGAACGATGTCTCAAAATTTAAACTGCTTACAGGTTGTATTTTTAAACATTTACTTAGAGTAGAGGATAAGATTAATAACTTTGTCAGGTCCCTAAAATCTGTCAATTCTAACTTTGACTCACTTCACGTATCTGGTAGCCAGCCAGGCTTACTCTATGGGCTTCCCAAAACCCACAAACCTGACGTCCCCCTCCGTCCTATCCTCTCAGCTCTTAACACCCCCACCTACAGTCTTTCGAAATTTCTTGTGCCATTGATTGACCCCATTACCCATAACCAACATACCCTTCATAGTTCTTTTGAATTCGTTGATTATATTTCATCTCTTTCACTCCCTCAAGCCTTTATGGTGAGAGTTTTGATTTTCAGTCCCTTTTTACTAACGTTCCGGTTGCCGAAACCCGTGAAAATCATTGTCCAATTACTTTGTTTTCTAACAAGAATGTATAGGAGGTCTTCAATAAGAGACACATTTACAAAATTTTATCAATTTAGCCACTTCAGATTCTTATTTTTCTGTTTAATAACATCCTTTATCAACAGAATTGTGTGGCTATGGGTTCACCTCTGGGTCCCTCCTTCGCCAACGCCTTCCTCTGCAATCATGAACAGTCTTGGCTCGAAAAGTGCCCCCCGCCTTCAAACCCAGTTGTCTACCAAAAGATATCGTGGATGACTGCTTCTTTAATTTTTTCTAAACAAAGAACACTGCCGACTTATTTTTTAAATTTCCTTAATAAAGCAACATAAAAATATCAAAAATTTCCCATGGAATTCTGAAGTGGATGGTTTTCTTCCGTTCTTGATGTTGGCGTCTCTCGCACTAATGTTTCTTTTTCTACACAGATTTACCGCAAGCCGACTCTTTCCAATTAGGCACTTACTTCTTCAGCTTTCTTCCAGATAAGGTTTAAATTGTCCGGCTTTACAGGCAGAAATTAAACTGGGACTTTAAGGTATGTTCCTCCTGGAGTTTCTTTTCATTCAGAACTCCAATATTTAAGGAGCTTCGCCTAATTTTAATCTCTTTCCTTCATTCCTTGTTGATTAAAATCATATTAACTTCCTTGAGAACCATATTTAGACCACCTACTCCTACTTTTGATGTCCCTAAACAGAAAAATTTACTCAAGATTCCTTACACAGGTCGATCACCGACACCCTTATTTAGAACCCTTAGACCTATCATTAACGAGGACACTCCCATTTGCCACCCTTTATTTTATACCATACTAATAACTTCAAAATTAGTTACTTTTTCAGGGTCCAAAGATTAATCCCTAAAGAGTTGCACTCCTCCGATCAGTCTACTTGTATAAGGTTGCTGGCTAGTAAATGCCGCTATGTTAGGTCAACAGCTAACACTTTGCATCAGGATTGCCAAACACAAGGGTTTTTCTTTCCGAACCAATCTTCCTCTATCCTCACCTGAATTTCATCCCATACGTAGCCAAGCCACGAAAAAGATTCATCCCATCACTAACAACGACTTCTCGATTCTTTCCTCCGTCACTGATACTCGCGACAGGAAAATCTGGAGAGCCTCTACATTCATGAATTGGAGCCTGAACTCAACTCTGATTTATCTTCAATCAAACTTAATTTATTTTAATTGTAATGATTTTTATATATGTCATTTATAATTTTCATTTTATTATACTGTTATAAATACTGATTTTTAAGTTTAGTAAGTCCCAAACAACCAACCAATTTATGTATAATTTAGGTATAAATAGTTTGGATTTAATCTTGTTCATTCATTCTTATGGTTCATCCAGTATGTATAAGGTTAGTAAAACGAGGTTAATAATAAATTTAATTTTTTTGTAATTTTTTTGTAATTTTTGTAATTTTTGTAATTTTTGTAATTATTGTAATTTTTATAATTTTACTTTTCTATATATTTATATATTATATATGTATAAATATATTGTGGACATTGTCCTTTTATAATTTATTATTTTACTTATTAGCTGATGATTGCGGCTTACAAGAGCGCGAAACTTCTTAATATACTATGCACCTCTCCTGGTGTTTGGTCTCCTTTTCATATTCAAAATTGGAGGTTCCCTAGGAACAAATCAATCGCTGTAATATTATATATATATATAATATATATTATATATTTATATATATATATATATATATATATATATATTATATATAATTATATTATATATATATATATAATATATATATATATATATATTTCTATGAATAAATTTAGATTCTCGGTATCTTGGTATATCCGATACACATATATCGCAAAATCGATTTTAAACTTTAAAATATCGATAGTCAGAAAGAAACTTAAGTCATACCCATATAGGTATATATATAATATATAATTATATATATTATATATATATATAATATATATATATATATATATATATATAAATATATAAATATATAATAATATAATAATATATATGGTAAATAATAATATGATAAGCTATCGATATCAAATCGATATATCGAACTATATCGACATATATCGAGTATTGGATATATCGAATTAATATAATATATATAAATATATATATATATATATATATATATATTATAAATATATATAGTATATATATACTTATATATATATTATATAATATATATATCATATATATATATAATTATATATATACTATATATAGAATTAATATAATATACATAATTATATAATATATATTATATATATATATACTTGACTCGATCGCACTATACTGCGTAGTATATAATATATATATAGATATATGAATTATATATATATATAACATATAGGTAGTGGTCAAAGCTGAGGGACATCATGTAACTAGAGAACGACAGCACCTACAGTAAGGCATACACACTTTGCCTTGCATATTGTATGGCACTGAAAAAAAAATATAAGCTCAGACCGCAACAAACAAACGCTGAGTGTGGCGCCAAACCAGATGTTAGGGTGATTAAAACTAACGATCTACCCCACGGTCCTAGGACCACCCCACGATAGTAGGAGTCCGGTAGGTTCTCTCCCTCTCGGCCCTCTACGAGTGGAACTACGGGATGGTGACTAATCCCCCTCCGGAGGGGCCATGGTCCTCACCGGAAACCCGTCTCTCTTTGGTCTGTTGCGGAGGTGGTTCAATGAGAACATAAAGAGCAGGTGCGTCCATGCATATACCTCAACTGATCGGTCGGCCGCCCACCGAGACATCTCTCACACCCAATCTTTCACCTCATTTGGAGAACAGTAGCAATAGTACCACCAGACTTACCCCTGGCCGTCTACAATACATTTTATAACCATAAAATCAAGTCCTTTGAGAAACTGGGAAGAACTACCTTTGAGTGCGCACTCGCTCTTTAACCAATCCGCCGGGGCAAATCACCCACATACTATAATTACCTTCGCAGATCTCTGATGCGCGTCAACGACGAATCCCTAAGGAAATCCATTAGAGAGAGCAGACTGTCCCTACGCCGATTCTGCTGCACGTTATCCATCTGAGGCCAACATATCGTAGGATATATACGGGTCTTTTCCATAAAAAAGACGGTGGATCCGTTAGACTCAACCCAGATGCTTCCAGATTAGGACTTTCCAACTGTGATGCATGGGAAACTATAAGGTCTTCATTACCCTCATTAGTTTACCCTTGCCAGGGGAGAAAGAACAGAGCGGGGTATTTAAATCTAAATAGGGATTCCATGCCTTGAACACATATCATGATAATCCTTAAAACAGCGGTAAGTATTTCGCATGGTTGACCCCCAGGGTACTACCATGATTCATAGAACTAGTAGTAGGGATATTTATTAAATCTATCTTGGATAAACTAGAATCGGAATCCCGTCTCAGGTAAACTAGAATGATTAGAATTATATTCGTCCGAAGAATGGATAGGTGAAAATAGGAATTGAGCGGGAGAGGAGGAGCAAAAATTTACCAGCTTGTTTTTTATGACCGGGCATTCGTGGAAGAGCCGGAATAAACTGAGGACAGAATAAACTCCTCCATTACTCGATATTTTGAGGTCTCCCGTTTGATGCCCAAGCAGTTTGGCTCTATACAGGAGTTAAATTCTAGGCATTTCATTTGAATTTACTGCACTTACAGATGATAGGATTAAAAAAGTTAAGAATCCCCTCAAAATCATGCTTCCTCCTCCAGGGAATCATCGCTATTAGTGAACAACGAGAGGTATCAGCGATGAACTCTGACTCATAAGAATTAGCTTAATCAGTCTCAGACTCAAGATCGATGGATTCAGGAGAACTTTTCATCCTCCCCATCCATACAAACTTTCCTTCCGTCCGCAGAAAAATGCATCACTAATTTCCTTATTTCTAGTCAGGTATTTTTTTCTTAAATACCCAGGAATCTCAATCCATTCTCTTAAGTGGGAGAAATGGACTTTTTGAGTTCTACTGGGGGGATTAGTATTTCTCTGTATGACATATGACACCCTATTCGGGTTCACATCAACAACAGTAAATGGCCCTTCCCACCTATTATGAAATTTAAGAGCAGTGCTTGGCCCAGTTCGTATTACTTTACGAGCTACTTTTTGACCCACCTCCTTGAAAGGTTTAAAATTGACACTGCCCTCTTTCCAATATTGGGGAAAAGTGTGCACTGGAGCATGAGATTTTTGTAGTAAATAATCAGAAGGTGACATGTCCAATGCACTATGATAAGTATTATTATAAATTAAAATAGAGGAAGACAATTCTTCATCCCAAGTAGCGGGTTGCTCCAGAACTAAACATTTAAGTAGTTGAATTAAACTTCGATTAAATCGCTCGGAGACCCGTTACTCGATGGATGAAGTGTAGATTATTCTTCACATTGTTTAATGTTGTGTTCTTTTGTAACACTTGTTGGAATATCTGGGAAGTAAATTCAGTTCCATTATCGGTTAATATACGATTTGGAACTTTAGGAAGGAAAGGGAGAACTTGGTGCTCCAGTTTCCCAGATACGGTCAAGCTGGACTTGTCGGCAATGGGAACTACAGACACCCATTTAGAATAATGATCAATAAATATCATGCAGCAGTATTATTTCCCTTAAAAGTTTTTTGGAATTGAATCAAATCCATGGCACATAAATCGAAAGGATAGTTGGCCAAGATTTTCAACATGGGTGGAGTTACATTGGAAGAAAAGTTTTTCTGCATCTGGCAAACAGGGCAGCACCGCACTACATCGGAAATTACCTGATTAACCCTAGGATGCCAGAAATGCTTGTATACCAACTGCAGCAGCTTGTTCCGACCTATATGGGCACAGGATACATGGAGTCCCAGAACTATGTGCATTAGTAAGTCCAAAGAAATTGCATATAACAGATTCCCGGACGTAGTTCGGTAATACAAGATGTCATTTTCCAAAACCATTTGTTTAGAATGACTTTTGTAGGGTTTAGGAACTTGTTGCCAATTTATATTGTTATCATTTTTCTTAAATCCCCTCAATAAATATCGAAGAGTACGATCATTATTTTGATCGTAGATAACATCGGTATCATTAATATTAGTATTGATTACTGATACGTTTTTCACCTGTATAGTAGAGGACTTTAAATTGGACTGGGTACAAGTTGATATGCCATCGGCCACCACAGTCAATTTTTTTCCTTGCAGATGAATCAGTTGTTTTCGGGACATATCAGGTAATAAGTGATTATCCCTAAGAGCACAAGTACCAAGTATCAATGGGTTATCTACCATGTATTCCTGGGGAACTATGAAAAACGCTGAAGGATGAGTTACAAAACCCATATTAAACCTCAGGATTATATTTACATAGTGAACAATAGGAATTCGTTCTCTATTTCCAAAACCACTGATGGCCCTTACTCCTATGTCTTCGGAAGCCAAAAGCTCTTTTGAGATTCCCTAGGAAAGGAACAATCTCGGAGCTTATCAAGTTTACTCCAGCCCCACTATCTACAAGGCAATCATAAATGGGAGCATCCTGATCATCCAACTTGACACAGACGATCAAAGGTTCTATATCGGCCTGGCACAAGTTAATAGCAACGACCATGTCTTCACTAGCATAGGAATAAGGTTTATGCGAGAATTTACTCACTGGAGGTATCCCATAAAAGTTAATAGAAGGATCATCCAGTTTCTTTACAGAGTCATTATCCAAGTCCTTTTCCACAGATTGACTCATCTCTGTGGGGACTAGTCGTTTAACTGATTGGCGGGGCGAGCTTCAGCAAACCCCCCTTTGCAACGACCTTCATAGTGAGACACGTTACAGGTTTCACACGGGTCCAGAAATAGGCGTTGGGGGGGAAGCGGCTTCTCAGTTGTGGTTTAGCCGAATTTTTCTGGGCTTCAGGGGAATATGATCGCGAATAATAAACTTTCTTTACCGCACCTTGAAGGTATTCTCTAGGAGGAGTTCGTTCGGGATCCACTGGATCGTGATAAGGTTGCCCGTTTGAGAGCACCTCATCCCGCGTGGGAGACCTCTACAAAGGAGGACATACCACTTTTACAGGGTATTATTTACGGAGTGATGGAGGAGAGTTCCTAAGCTCGGCATTCGGTATTTGAATGGCCGGTTTCTTGCAGTAGCTACAGGACTCCCAAGTACTATTAGTAGCGGGATTCCCGTGCATTTCGTGTCCTCGGCTTCTCACAGTAGTTCACACAATAGATATTCATCGATCTCCGTATCCTTTGAACGACCTGTTCGATTATTCTGAGCTGATGGATACGGTCATTTACTTCGGTGTGTGAATTCCGAACAGTGTTTTGAAGATAATTACTGGAACTGCGTATGTATATTTCTTTCCGGAGGACATACGTTGTCCAATAATTGGAATAAGAGCGAATGTTTACGGTTAATTGAAGACTTAAGGTTTACTTGCTGTTCAACCATTCTTACGCAACATTAAATCTAGTCCATCCAGGGAGTGCAGCATTGATCTGAATTACTGACTCAACAGATTCGTTTAAGTCCACCTTCCTGTCAGCTCTGGGAATAGGTGTGTTTGTAGTGGTGTTAAACCCGTACCTCAAAGTGTGGAATTTTTGTTTTCATAAGTGATAGCGATTGATTTGGGAAAGCAGTGTATATCACTGTCTAATAAGAGTGTTACTTCGCACTATTATATCATCTCAATTATTATATTCTCCTCTGATGGAGCCATCAACTATAACCGTCCATCATCCTATCAATTATTGGCATACTAAATTGAGGTTCCTGTGACATACTTACAGATATAGCTGCTTGAACCCATAGAAATGAAAAATGTGATAAAGAGTAGATGCAAACATACAAAATATAGGTCGATAAGCTTTTATTTATAGTAATTCTATGAACTACCTTCATTATAGTGCCGATAGAGGTGCCAGGATATTTAGTCGACATGAAAAACTATTTATATAATAAGTATAAATATCTATATTATATGATAGTAGTATACGTCTATATATATTATATATTATATTACTATAATATATATATATAATATATATATATATAATATATATATCCTAATGTATATATATTATATATATTATATATTATAATATATATATATATATATATTATTATATATATATTATAATTATATAATAATATATAGTATATATATATATTAAAATATAATATAAATTATTAATAATATATATATATTAATATATATAATATATATATATTTATAATATATAATATATATATTATATATATATAATATATATATTATATTAATATATATATTTATATATATATATCCAATAGGATCCTATCACTTGTAAATACGATTATTACCAAGTTATGAAAATCTATAACAAAAAAGAGCACAAATGTATGTGGAGAGCTACTAATTAACGATTATCAGGTTTCACCCGGCATATTTTGGACAGTAGGGTCCGTTAGTCAAAAGGCCAATAAGACTTAGAAACTGTTCACCGTACCTTTTTCCACTTCATCTTGGAACCCTTTAATTACTTTGCGCCGCGATGTTGGTTGCTTTAATCTTTTTTTCTTATAAGGTACCGCATAGCGGTACAGATTGTCTCAGATAGGGAACTTGTAACTCGGCGTTAACCACCACCTTTACGGCGCCCGCGTAGCACAAGGGGCTGTGTCTGCGCTATTGAGTTTGTTTTAGTGCGATTATCGGTTAACCAGTGACTAGTACGCTTGCTCAGGTGACTTCCTTCTTATCCTTGACCACCTCTGTTTCTGTTAGAATTCTTTTTCCAATCCTTGTGTAGGTTCCCTTTACTGAGTTTAATCTCCCTCTACTTCAAAGACTTGCGTCTGGTGGCCTCACTCTGGCGTAATTTGCTTAGTTGGTGAGCTCTGAGACGTTGTAACACCCCCTCCTTGGAATAGGGCTTCTGGCACTGATGTATAAATGGTGGTGACAACTATAAAAAAAAATAATAAAAAATAAAAATCTAAACTCGAGGGTGAAATAATTATTTTATAATTATACACAAATAAATAATGACGTCACTATAAATATCAGGTTGGCATAAACCATATATATAATACATCCTTATATACCAAGAATTAAGTAAAAAGGAGATCCTTTGAAAAAATGACAAACACTCGAGTATTCTCAGTATGAAAATAAATATATCTAAGATACTTATTGTCCAATCAATGGCTAAAATGAATTAGAGGAGGATGCGCTAGATGAATATTATAATCTAAGAAATTTACATAAAGAAATGTTTACACCTTTTTCTTAAAATCTTGTAGTTATGGAGAGTCATAATTAAGCAGTAATCTTCCAAATCGTATGAAAATCAAAAGATAAAACTTTAACAAAATGTTAAAAAAATCGGTAGTTAAAAAAATTTAGACTAAAAACTATCTCCCTGAACATCCCTGTACAGCAACCATACGTTTCCAAGTGAAGCCTGACTGCAAGCCCGGGCGGGCACAATCAAGGCGCACATAGCTATCGTTTTCCTAGACGGCCCGTTTGCGCACTTTCAACGTCACTTTATTCTTACAGTAAGTACTTCCCGTTATGGTACATCCCAATTTCGGAAATTTTAATAAAGGGCGTGGCTGATGGAGGTAGACTTTTTTACAAACAAATTTCTTTATCCATAATACATGTGTAATCGGAAATATCTTGCCAAAGGTTTTATTTTAATAATTTAGTATAACATTATATTACACTTTATCTTAAATAATAGTTTACATTTAAATCGACAAAGTATAATAAATAGTAATGTTTTACAGATTGGCAGAACTGTCATCCGATCGTGTGATGTTGTTTAGTGCTTGATTTCGGTGACGTTTTCCAGGTTTGTATTCTAGGTAACACAAATTTCCCTGTTCTCTGAGTTGGTTTAATGTTAATTATTTTTCAATTCGAAGACGATTTTGCACACGGGCTTCATTCGAGCTTCTGGAAACGTAGCTATTAGTTTTGCATTCAACGTTAAAACCGTTAAACCGTTAAATTCGTAAAACTTTCCTTTTCTTTTAAATAAACTTTGCAAAAATATAGTAATAAAAATAAAATAGGAATTCATTTACTTCGGAACGTCTTATAAAAGTTTTTTAATTTATTTCCAATGTTCTAAATATTTATTTCTTTACATAATTAAATTATATTGAGTAGACAAAAATTACTGAAATACCGAAGGGAAGAGGACCAAGATGCAGAAGGAAGAAGAAGATATTTTCATATAAATTTTTCGACGTGTTTCGTCTCAGTACTTGAGACATCTTTAGAGGATTATTTCTTGTAACAGAATGAGTCTTTAAATTGATATATAATAATTAAATGAAATGATATTTAGTCTGACAGATAATACATTAAATTTTATGTTAATGTCTGGTCTGGGTGTTTTGATGTAGAAGGCCTCAGCAATTTTAAGTTTCTGGACTTCACATGATCCGTATAATATTGTGAAGTGTTTAGAAATTTACCTATAGTTGTTGAACCAGCCAGGTTTAGGTCTTGATCTTTTTCTTGTGTCGTGTGTGTAAAAGTTCAAAGATTTTGCCTGGGACTGTAGCGATGTTGATACATGATATGCGCCTAGTCCGCAATCAATTCGGTCGTTGTAAACCATATATATGTCAAAGACGTACAGTACATAGACTCAGGAGCAAGTTAAAATTGGTATACACAACATGATGGTTGATCTCTGTCAATCTACCTCTTAGTATAAATGATAAACGAATGACATTGTTACGACTTAAGGGTAGTAGTCCGACTTTAATTTTTTTGATCTGTTGGTTGCTCTTTTATAGAGTGATCGAGTTTCCAAATTGTAGTTTTACAAGAAAGTTTAATCTCTTCTATAATAGTTTATATAGCAGAGAAAGTTTAGAAGAAGGAAAATTAATTGTAGGACTCAATAACAGCTTTAACTCTCTGGAACATATAATTATATTGTAATGGTTATTTTATTAATTAAATTTTCCACTTAATATTGTGTTGTAATGATCGCCTTGAGTTAGTTTAATGAAACTTACAATTAAGTGGTTATAGCCACTCTTACGTTGCACTGCAAAGCTGTTTCCAAGTTGAACCATATATGTAACCGTAATGCTCACTTTTAAACTAGAAAATTGTTCACGATAGGATTCTTTGTTAATCATAATTCGTCTCGTGAAATAGAGAAACCTAGTTCATCATAGCAGAACCAAATTATCAGATTGCTTGTTCTTTGACATGATATTGCCTGTTTATGTTAAATATAGCCCTTCATGTAATAATCCATGTGATTTTGATGTCTAATTCCTAATAACAGTTAACTTTTATTAACCTATAAGTTTCTGTGTTTATCTTGTTAATTTTCTATAGGCACTCTGGATAACTTGCTTTGAATATCTATTGATGAATCTGATTGTATCATTGCTCTAATTTTCTTCCTACAAGATTAAGGTGATGAGTGTCCAGATTGACACTACTTTCCTTCATTTTGTAATAACTTGGTTTGAAGTATATTTTTTGTTTTACACGAATAGATTTATGTTCTTCCAGATTATTTTGTTTTTCCAGATTGGACAAATGTAGGTCCAAGTGGGAGCCTCATCAAACACTGCCATAAATTTTAAATAATTGTAATGATTTTCTTTAAATTATATTGTGTTGTGTGTGGGTGATGGATTAAAACGTGGCTTTGTATGGGATTACAACAAATAACTAAAGGTATTACTTTACATATGTTGTACTGATAGTTCTAGTGGGGGTGGGTAAGATATTTGAGAGTGACTTACATAATAGTTATTTTATATGCCTAATAGTATATTTCTCTAGAACCGGATATTATTTGATGCAACAAAGACTCTCCATTTCAAGTGGAGGTGCAGAATATATTAGTGTTCTTTGCAAAATATTTTAAGTTTGATAATTTGCACTAATGTTTCATTAATTTGATTTAACTATGACGAATAGACACGATTATAAAGAATTGTTTGGGTCGGATAATGACATGTTTACGAGGCTAATTGGGCAATTTCGATTAGTGAATTTTTAGACCCCTCTCTCTGACATAGGTATATTGCAGGTATTCCAAAGAGTGGACTTTTCTGTTTTTTTTTTTAGTTCAATCTCAATATGTAATGTTTTAAATCAATAATTTCTTAGTTTTTAATAATTTCTGCTAAAAAAACTTTTGTTTTTTATTTCATGATCTCTTTTGTTAATTTTCAAATTTATTTTTAAAGTTTTTTTTTTACAAATGATATATATAATATTATTATTATAGTATAGTGATAATTTATATATATATATATAATATATATATATATATATAATAGTATATATTAATATAAATGAATATATATATATATATTTACGAATATATATATAATAATTGTTTCAATATATTTAGATATATATATGGTTATGATGACCTATTAATTTCTTTTCAGTTAAATTATTTCTATATATATAGAATATAGATATTACTTTTTAAGCATTTGCAATAATGTACATCTACTCTAGAAATTTTATAGTATTATATATATATATATATATATATTAATATATCCTAATATATATATATTATAATAATAGCTCATATAATAATATATATATATATATATATATAGTTATATTTATAATATATATTTATAATATATTGCTCATACGATTATCACATATAATATATATATATTATATATATTAATACAATTAATATAAATATATATTTAATATTATATATATATATAATAATATATATATATAATTATCGTATATTATATTGATAATTACTCATATATATATAGTGTATATGTTATAGGTATATAGTATTATGATATAGTTATATTATATTCTAGGTATTAATTCAATATTAAATAATAATATTATATACTAGTAATAATTATTATACTCGGGTATAATAAAGTACTTTATAAGATTATATATATATACGGTAATATATAAAATAATATATTATATATATTTATGGATATATATACTATAGTATATATTATATAATAGTATTATATATAATATATATATAGTCATGTATATACATATATATTATATAAATATAACATATTAGATATCCCTAGCTTCCTTATACCTCTCATAATAATATATATATATTACTCATAGTACTATATATATTTACTAATGTATATAATATTAAATACATATATATATATATATATTATATATATATTATATAATAACTCAATTATAATATATATATTAATATATTAATATATTAATATATATTATAATATATATAGTAGTATTATAATATATATATATAGATTCTAAAGAGATTTCCTATGTATTACTTAATTGAACTCTATTTTATTATTTATTAACTTTATATATCATTTATATTCCTATTTAATTATATATATAATTATTATATATATATATATATATTATATATATATATATATATATATAATTAAATTAATATATATATATATATTTTATAATATAAATAGGTAATAATATTAGGGCGAATATGGGTGTAGAACAATTAGATAGGTTTGCAAACATATTTGCTAAATATGGTTTTTATATTAATATTGTAATAGAGTTTCATATATATATATATTATAATTATATATATTTAATATTCTATAGTTTATATAGTATATATTATAGTATTATATATTATAAGTTAATATATATACTAAATATATATTAAATATTAAATTTATTAAGTTAATCAATTATATATACTATTGTTAATAATATATATGAGATATTATATAATATATTATTATATAAAGCTAATATAATATATATAGTCATACATATATATATTATAATAATTGTATGTATGCATTATTATTCTTATCATTACTATTATTATATTTCACACATATATTATTTATAATACTATATATATATAGATAATTTATTATATAAATATATACTATTTATGTTTTTAATAAGGTTACTAATTTTAAATTATTAATAATATGATTACTAATATATATAAATTTATTATAATATATTTAAAGTTTTATGCTATTTATTTAATATTTTAGTTTTTTTATATTATATATATTAATTATGTATATATATCTATAATATTTATATAATATTAATTTATTATATATTAATTATATAGTGATAATAATTAATTAGCTATATATTAATATATTATTATTATATATTATATATATAGGTCATATTATAATATTATAGTGATATATATATATATATAATAATATTATATATAAGTTTATTATAATTTAATATTAATATACTACGCATTTTAGCATAACATTTAAGGGAAAATCGCTGAAATAATTCTCATGAAAGAACGGCATAAAAAAACGAAGGAATATTTGAAAATACTATTATTAAATAGTTGCGTTCGTGCGCACTTATTAAAATTATAAATAGGATTAGAATTGATTTCAGCACTACAACGTCATATATATTAGTATCTATTATTTTATATATATTATATATTATATCTTATATATAATATTAATATTATATAAATATATTACATATATTTTAATATTATAGATATTATAGATATTTATTATATATAATACAGAAGATATCATCTGTATTTATTACCAATAGTTCATATAAATGATATAGATATATATACATACTATATATATATATATCGAACTATTGTATCATATTATAGTATGAGTATAGTATCTACCAGTTAGTTAAGGAACAAAAATATTACGTAGTGGTGGTGTAATTTAGACGCTTACAGTAGATGGATAACAGATGTCGTAGTAGCCACTATCGATGAACTTGATTCCAGAAAGGAATAGAAAAACTATTCTTCTATTTGTCGCTGGTGGAGTACCAAAACTACTCTCAAACTTTTCTCTATGGACGAGTGGTCAAACTACTCGTGAACGAATATCTTTAGCTCGAGTAGCAAAAATACTCTTCTTGGTGGTAAGATCGGTCTCTTTGTAGGTGGGAGGAAACAGCTTCTTGAAGCTATGTCTCTTGTTAGGCCAGAGAGAGGAATAGAGCCTCTTGGAAGGTTAGAGAGAGAGGGCCCCTTGGTAGGCCAGTGCTTGCAAGGCCTCTTGGTAGGCCAGGGAGAGAGAGGGCCTCTTTGAAGGCTAGAGATTGCAAGGCCTCTTGGTAGTCCAGAGCTTGCAAGGCCTTTTCGTTGGCAGGAGGAACTTCTTCTTGACTTCCTTGTAGACGAGAACAGAACAATGCTTGAATACTGAACCTGTTAAGCCTATCTCTACCCTTAAAAGTTATCTGTAAATAGGAACAAGATAAACTAAACTGCAAGTTCTCAAGACTTCTTGGGGAAGTTGTTTTAACTTGTTTTTTAGATTCAGGTTATCAATTCTTATATAACATGGAATTAACATACAAAATAAAGTACATTTTACATTTAAGTATTTTGTTATATTTTGTTATATCTTTTTAATTACAATATATCAAAATATAAAATATGAAATACATTTTTCAGTCATTAAACTATTTTATAATATCGTATATATAACATTTTATCTTTAAAATTAGTTCAATATATAAAATAGTTATTAGTTAAATCGTTCACGGTCTTTTTCAATCACTCGCAACACATTGTTCATTTTCGAGGGAAAAACTTAATTAAGGAATGCCGTCAAGAAAGACTTTTTTTTTAAAATTATTTACTTTGCCTTTATATTGGACAGATTTATTATCATAAATGTTAGTTTTATTACCAAATTCTAACTATATTATTAAAGAAATTCGTAATATATTAAATATGCTTTATTGTTTATTTAAAATATGATTATTAATAATTTTATTAAAGCATTTTCCGTTGAGTTTATTTTTAGGTGTGCATGAATTTAACGTGAACTTATAAAAATTGGATCACAATATATCAATTCCTGCCAAACACGTAGTATTATTTACAAAGTTTATGGCGTGGAGGGATTCTTTAACGAATTTGGAAACATCATGGGAATCAGGAACATCAGTGATATAGGATGACAATGGACATCAATACATCATGGAACACCAGAACATCAAAAATCATGAGCATCTGAAAATCTCGGAGGTCATCATGGATTTCTTGATATTGTTTATTGACAGAAAATCAGTCACGTTAAATGCGAGAGCTTGGCAACCTGGGATTAATTGGCGTGACTATATTCTGTTTCACATTTCTATATGTTGATTGGAAGTATTATTGTTTTTGACAAAATTTGTCTCAGTGTCCACCGAAAATTGTCACGTTAGACTCTGAGGTTGGTAGACCTGGAATTAATTGAGTTGGATGATGTTCCGCTTTGATTGTTATAGTTGATGAAAGCCGTCGTTAGAACATGTCTCAAATGGGTCGCGTACCCCGGGGGGTACGCAGAATGATACTTGGGGTACGCCAAAGGAGTAGCCTCACGATCACTTGCGAGTGCGAGTTTATGATCTTGTATATCCGTGAGGCGATATATTATATATATAATTATATAGATTATATATATATATATAAATATAATAAATACTATATATATATATATATATAATATACTTATATATATAATTATCTTATATAATATACTTACTATATATATATTATATACTATAATATATAATAATAATATAATATATATATATATATATATAAACTCGCGGGGAAAAATTTAATGCATCACCCGCAAATATAATTTAAATACTTTCATATTGGGAAATGTTGGGCTAGAGTTTGGTTTATTTGGTTCATACTTATCTCGGGAGTGTTGAAAACAGGGTTATAAATGTATAAACGTATGTAACGACAGTGTGTAGGAATTAATGCATAATAAAGAAAAAATTATGGATATGATTTATTAATCAAACAATAATATTCTACAAATACATGTGAAAATCAGCTAAACGTGTCTAATAATGGTTGTACCCCCTCTTGGCCTTCCAACTTCCTTCCAAGCGACTTCTGCATGTTGACAATTTATCTTGGTGATGGTCCCTTGCGGGATTTCTCGCAAAGCGTTTGCAAGTTCCCTGAGTGTGGACGGAGCATGTCCACGGGCTCGAACACGCCTACCAAAAATCCCAAACATGTTCAATAGATTCATGTCCGCGCTCCTCGCAGAAATGGCCAGGAGTCTGTTCCCTACCTGTTGTAGGTTAACCGTTGGATGACTGTGCAGTGTGCTGGTTGGCGTTGTCATGGAGAATAACAAAAAAATGGTCGCCAATGAAGGACGCGAAAGGCCATATATACTCTTGGAGGATGTCTTCGCATACCATAGAGCCGTTAGCTTTACCTTATTGCTCACGATATAATGCAATTGCCGTGCGAGCACCAACGCAAGCCTGCCCACAATACAGATTCACCTCAAAAGGAAATCCTTGGGATATTGCCAGTAGAAAAGTCTCACCTGCACGTCTCCAAATTCGTCGACGTCCATCTGGTGTCCATGTAGTGTGAACCTCGACTCCTCTGTGAGTGTCCATCTCCACACGCTTGTGTTAAAATGAACAATCTCAACCGATGTTCCCTGATTCAGGAGAGGCAATGCAGACCTTGTAAATACATACTCCTACGTTTCTTTCTGTCGTCTTCTCACTGTTACGCTCGGAAATGGCACATGTCTGACCTCAGGGAGCCTGTGTTGTAGTTGTACGCTATGTTTAGAAAGATCACGAAGCACTACCAGACGGAGGAATCTGTCATTCCTCCGGCGACCCTGACCATGTCATCTACGGTTGCTGCCTCAGTTTCCCTGAACCGACGAAGGATTCGACTGACGTCGATTGGTTTACCCGAGTGCTGAGCTACCTGTCTCTGGAATGGCCTGCTTCCGAAGTGTAATACTCTAAGGCACTTCCTTTCTATGACGATGTCGTCCATTGTGCAGTCTTGTCAAGCTACGATCTTACAGCATAGTTTGTTCGTTAGTTTGGTGTGGTGTCTTGCAATCTTTTCTTCCTTATGAACATACTCGAAATTTAGTAGGTGTCCTTTATTATGCCATTTAGTATTCCATACACGTGTATATACAATCACATAATACACTGCCGAAGTTAGGATGACCAACCTAAAACCAACCAGCTCACTTTCCAAAAATGAAAGAGTTTAAATTATATACGGGTGATGCATTAATTTGTCCGCGAGTTCTATATATAATATATATATATATATATATTATATAATCATATATATATTATATATTTATATATATATATATATATATATATATATATAGTATATATATATATTATATATTATTATATATAAGCTTATAGGGAGGTAAACGTATGAATTATTTTCGTCTTTAGGGGTACGCGATCAAAAAAAGTTTGGGAGACCGCTGGTTTAGAAGATGTTCTTCTTTCCGATTTCACCAGCCTTAAAGTAAAGGATTTGTGGCTTGATATCTCAATTCCTTAATCACTTCGAATACTTATAAGGAGACGCATAATTTTTTTTGCGTGGTTTGATGAAGAGTAAGTGGCATTGAGATAACTTTCCAAGAAATGAGAGACAGTATGTTGGTCTTTTGATAAGCGCTGGAGGCGAGTCAGAAACTGGTTTCTATATTATCTCTAAGATGAGTAGCCAACTACTTATGAACGTATATGTATTTAGTAGTTCGAGAGCAAAACTACTCTTCTTGGTGATAAGATCGGCCTCTTTGTAGGTCGGAGGAAACGTAGCTTCTTGAAACTATGCCCCTTGATAGACAAGAGAGAGCGAAAGAAAGATTCTTCGTAGGCCAGAGAGAGAGGTCCTCTTGGTAGGTCAGAGCTTACAGTGCCTATTGGAAGGTCTGGGAGAGAGAGAGCCTCTTAGTAGACCAGAGAGATCGAGAGGACCTCTTGGTAGGCCAGAACTTGTAAGGCCTCTTTGTTGGTAGGATGAACTTCTTCCTGACTTCATTGTCGACCAGAACATGACTTGAATACTCAACTTGTTAAACCTATCTCTATCCTTAAAAGTTATCTCTTATAAGGAAGGATAAGATAAACTAAACTGAAAGTTCTCAAGACTTTATTCTCTTGGAAAAGTTATTTTCACATATTTCTTAGATTTACGTTATCACAAAATATCTTTTATTGTTTAGCATAAAATTAACATACAAAATAATTTTTTTTGCAGATAAACATTCTGTTAAACATGTTTTTATAATTTTTTTTTTATTCCAATATATCAAAATCGTAAATATATATTAAAAAAAACATTTTTCATTTATTAATCTATTTTATAATATCGTATACATAACATAATATTTTTTAAATTATATTAATATATAAAATTGTTATTGATTAAATCGTTCACGGGCTTTTTCAATCACCAGTCAAACTTTGTTCGTTTTGGAGAGAAAATGTGAATTAAGGAAATTCCGTCAAGAAAGATTTTTTTGCATTATTTTCTTTGTATTTATATTGATCACAGATTTATTATGATAAATGTTATTTTATTACATGTTTAAAAACTATATTTTTAACACAAAACACGTTATATTTTTTTTTCAAAATATAGCCTTATTGTGTATTTAAAAAATATTAAAGCATGTTATAAAGCGTTTTCCGTTAGGGTTTATTTATAAAGGAAATGTCACATTTTAATTTGAACTTATAAAAAAGGCTCATTATATACCACTTTCCTGCCAAAACACGGAGTGACCTATCTACAAAAGTGTACTCGGCTTGGAGGGTTTCTTCTTAAGGTTGGAACATCATGGGCACAAGAAACATCAGTGATATAAGGAATGTCATGGACTTCAGAAATATCAGGAATATCATGAACACCAGAAATATCAGGGACTTCATAGATTTCTTGATATTATTCTTCGTGTTGACTAAAAATAGTCACGTTAATCCAAGGTTGGTAGACCTGGGATTAACAGGGTGATTGATATTTCTGACCTTACATTTCTATATGTTGATTGCAGGTATTCATTGCTTTGACATTTTGAAATTTGTCTCAGTGTTGGAGGAAAATTGTCACCTTAGAATGAGGTTGGTAGACCTGGGAATAATGGCGTGACTCTTGTTCCCGTCTTCACTGTTGTTAATTAACTGAAGGAGACGCACCAATTATTGCTCTGGGCTGTACCCAATTCCCCCCAAAAAAATAGACATAAAATTCGTAATTTTCAGACAATTTTGATGGGGAAAAACAATCCCCATTTCTGATGTATAAAACGTCGTTTTTGAGTGTTTTCTGTGTCTGTTAGTCTTGGTGTTTGGTAGATTTTAAATTTTTGAAACCTTATTTTTGACATTTGTCGAAACTCCTCCTTCATTTTTTCCGAGATGAACTTCAAACTTGAATTAATACAAGATTGGATATTATCTAACTAGTTTAAAACGGGAATTGATATTGACCCATATCTGAGCAATGGTCGATTTGCCAAACCTATTTTTGAGTTTTTCAATTGAACAAATTGTGATATTTTTTTTCTTGCTAATCCGATCTTGCCTGAAATTTTCAGGATATTTCAGAAATACAAAACAATGACTACCGACACACAGAAAAACATCGAAAAACAACGTTTTAGAGATCAGAAAAATCTTGCGGTTTGCTTTTTTCCTATCAAAATTGCCTGAAAATTACGATTTATGTCTATTTTTAAGGGGGAAAAATTGGGCTTAGCCCGGAGAAATAATTGTACTGTCTTTAAGGCTCATATAGATTGCGTACTTCTTTCCAGATTCACTAATTTTAAAGTGGACGAGTTGTAGTTTGATATCTTTGATTGCTTCTCCACTTCGAAAGTTGATAATGTTATACGCCTCAATCTACTTTTTGGCCGTGGGTTTGGTTGTAGAGGTAGTGGCCATTGATGAACTTTCCCACTAGGAGAATGAGAGTCAGGACTTGTCTTCTGGTAGAGCTGGTAGAGGAGTCAGAAAAACTGGTATGTATACTTATCTGTATGGATGAGTAGCCAAACTACTCGTGAAAGTAAGTCTTTAGTAGTTAGAGTGGCAAAACTACTCTTCTTGGTAGTAATATTGGCTTCTTTGTTGGTCGGAGGAAACGTAGCTTCTGGAAGATATGTCTTTTGGTAGGCCAGAGAGAGAAAGGGCCTCTTGGTAGATCAGAGTTTGCAAGGCTTCTTCGTAGGCAGGAGGAACTTCCCTCTCACTTCCCTATCGACCAAAACAAGACTTGAATGCTCAACTTGTTAAGCTTATCTATATCCTTAAAAGTTATCTCTTAATAGGAAGAACAAGATAAACTGAACTAAAAGTTCTCAAGACTTTATTCTCTTGGAAAAGTTATTTTCACATATTTTTTTAGATTCATACTATCGTAAAATGTTTTTTATTATATAGGATATAATTAGCATACAAAATAAAATACATTTTACATTTAAATTTTTTGTTATATTTATTTTTTATAATTTCTTTATTCCAATATAACAAAATCGAAAATATAAAAAAGCATATTTCATTTATTAAACTATTTTATAACATCGTATATATAACATTAAATCTTTAAATTATATCAATTATAAAATAGTTATTGGTTATCGTTCACAAGCTTTTTCAATCACCCGCCAAACTTTGTTCGATTTGAAGGGAAAAAGTGAATTAAGGAAATGTCGTCATGAAAGACTGCATTTTTTTACATTATTTGCTTTGTGTTTCTATCGGACACAGATTTATTATGATGAATGTTATTTTATTACATGCTTCAAAACTTTATTTTTAACAGAAAACGTTATATTATTAAAAATGGTCAAAATATGGCTTTATTGCGTATTTAAAATATGATTATATTATATTACAAAGAGTTTTTCGTTAAAGTTTATTTTTAAGGAAAACGTCAAATTTTAACTTGATCTTATAAAAAAAATTCTCACAATATATATATATATATATATATATATATATATATATATATATATATATTTATATATATTATATATATATATATATTATATATATATATATATATATATATATATATTATATATATATAATACTATATATATCTATATTATATATATTATAATATAGATATAGGAGATGTTGTTCGTGCATAGTTGTGCATCCCATATCTGAATACTCACCTATCTGTTTGTATTTAAATTTAAATTGTGTGACGTTCATAAAAGTCAGCGTGACGATGAGTATATATTATAGTTATCATTAGGCTGTATTTATATTACCAAACTTAGAAAATTATAAATGTTATAATATTATATATATTTTTCCTTTTAGTTTTGAGATTATATGAGATATATATTTTATAGCTAAATGATGTCTTTATTGTATATTATTTAAATTAAAACATATGTAAAAAGTTATAACATATAGGCCCTTGTACTGTACAAAAACAACTCATAGCATACTAGAAGTACTGGAAGTTAGATTAGTCCAGATTTTCCAGGTTAGTGAGTTTTGAAAAATTAAATTATTATTTAATCAATATTATATAAATTATTAATGTTATGCTTTAAACGTAGTCGTTTATTAAGTTATTGTGCATTTAACTATGATTGAAGTCCAGTAAATATGAACAAATTGAACGAGCCCTCTTGAAACTAAATGGTGAGTTTCATAAAGTAATTATAAAAGTATGAAAAAAGTATGCTGTTATAAATGAAAGTAAATAGAAAAGTTAGAAGTATCTATATTAATCCAGGCTTTATGAAAGCGTTTAATTATTCTTGAATCTATTTTTGCTTTTATTTTGGGTTTCTGTTTTGTTTGGTTTGTTTTTTGTTGTTCTTGGTGTCTGAGTCTAATTTCCTTGTTGGATCTTCACTATATCACCCAGAAATTTCTTCAGTCAATAAAAATAAAGTATATTTGTCATAATTGATCAATCTTATTCCTCCCCTATCATTGACGATGATATTTGATTCGTTTGTTCCACTCTTGAATCTGATATCTGAAACTATGTTACTAATCAAATACATTTGGATTTTAAGATAATTCCAATGTATATATCTAATTAAATATATCATATAATTCACATTCTAACGGAACATCTTTAAACTATTATTATGTGAGGGATTGTGGTTATTTTTATCTTATTCACAACTCCCACATGTATATATTTTAAACGAATTAAGTAAACATAAACTTTTTCTAGATGTCGTCTAGATCTTAGAGTTGATTGCTATATTGAACTGTTATTATATTTATTCTTTACTACGAAAAAAATTGATTGTCTCACGAAAAGAATATATGAAGACTCATTTAATAAATAGATTCGAACACTATATAAGTAAACTTCATTTGGTTTAAGACAAGACCTGTAGGTAATATCACAATTGCGAATTTAAAATTAAAGAAATACAATCCTCCCTGAAATAGTCACACAATAAGCAAGCAACGGAGTCGGAGAAATATCCCTCCGTTACGAGAATAGCCTAACCCTGCTCCGTAAACACCTCTGATGTGTCGTTTGGTTGCCCTGTGACTTTACTGACATCAAACACATCTATCGACATCACCTTAATATTTTATTATATCTTTTGACCTCGAATTATTCATCTTATCGTCGACTTTTTGACTATACGGAATAAGTGGGAGAGGCACCTTCCTATCGGGTACGAAGTGTTCAGGTCCAGCGTGCTTCTTCCGCAACATAAATAAATTAGATGGCGCCCAACAGGGACTCTGTTTGAGTTCCTGCGCTTGCGTGCACTTAGGATTGTGACTCTCGATCACATCACACATTTATTTGAATTCATTTGATTCTCTCAGTTTCCAAAGAATCTTCTTTTACTTTACATTGACAGATTCAAGAGTTAGTAGGATAACCCTCCAATTACTTATACAATTCTTAATTTACTTAAACCAATTTAAAATGTCTGAAAAAAAATCAAAACGCAGACTTGGAAAACGGCACAGCTTCTGATAGTCAAGATTTTGGACTTTGATCCATCCCTTGCGGCTGTTGCTCTGGATCCACGTGTGGAACAGAACAGCGTCTGCTTGATGATCAAAATAAACATCAATTAGAAATGAATGTATGAATGTAGGAGTGAATGATGAAAAATAAAAATTAGGTAGAACGTCACAATTTGACACACCTGGTTTCCAACTCTGAACGTAAATATGGTTTCCAATTCTGACAACCTTTAAATCAGTCTGAATGGATGCCTTGCTACTAAACTGGAAAGCATGGACCCAAGAAAAATAATTGTGAATCCAGTTCGTGAACACAGATACGTTCCGCTCTAGGTCAAGTTACACCTTGACTTAGGCAGCCTAAATGCAGATGCCTAAAAAATACACTTCTTTTCTATGAGTCGATTAAGAGTACCTTAGTTTCCCAATTTCAACCACGATCCAAACTTTTTCCTCTTAATCCACCGAGTTATGTGGAAATTCCTAATCCTAATCTTATTGCTAAATCTAATCTTATTCCTAATCCTAATCTTATCCTAATCTAACCTTTCTTCCTAACCTAAACTTCTCTAATCCTAACTTCCCTTAATCCAGTCTTCTTCATAATGGCTATACCCCAGTAAATTACTTCAACCAACCTAAGTCTCTCTTTAGAAATACAGACATGGGTAGAGGCCCTAGAGAATCTTTGTCCCCAACTAAATTAGAGGGAGAATCTGATTTCTCGAGAAAAAATAGGTTGTTACAAAACCCCACCGAGAACAAGACTTGCCGTAAAATCATTATCGAAACACAGATGTCTATTGACCCTCTCAGTCGTATTTGTTTTTCTCCACAAGGATTACCACAAACATTTGATGTATTCCGATACAAATGAACCTTATAATGTATTCAGGGGCCACAAATTAATAACAGGACTTACATGGCTGGGAGGCCACTTGTACTCCTTACACAGTTTGCTCAGACTCTTCAAAACTTAAAGTTGTGACCCTGGAAATTTAAATATGAATCAGGAACAATATCTTTTAGTCTATTTGGCATGATTTTGAGGCTCTGTAGCATTTAAGTTATCCAAATGCCCATCACCAATGGTAGCAATGTAGGACGTACGCTAGGAAGGCAAATTCTCTCACATATACCGAGAATAAAAAAAGATAACGTGAATACTTCCTGATACGGGATAATCTTTATGTGGTATCAGATGAGGAAAGTAAGAAGAGACAGAATATAGGATACAAAGTATCATGCGCTCACCGTTATCCCAATAGAGCATTAAAATGCTTTGCCTTCGGTTGGAACGCCTGGCTAGTCAAGCATATCCTAGACGATATGAGAGATCATGATTTCCTTAGAATAGCTTCCTTTGTAGTTTGCCTCCATTTATTGAAACATTTGTCCGTCAATATATATAAAAATGATGGAGTTGAACGGGTATAATAGAGCTTCTTGGGAGAATATTGTGAATTTTGAAGACTCTTTACAGCGAGAATACTGCTTTCCAAATTCCATGTCCCAATCAATACCTCAGAACGACCCATCAAATTATTCCCGATCTGACCGGGAGGTTGATCTAAAGCGAATCATTGGAGTCAGTAGTACAAATCAATACTACCCTTCCTGGATGGACTGATGTTTACGGAAAAAAGTCGAACAACGGAAAACTAAGGCATCAGTAAAAATTAACCAGCGCCCTACCAATGTCAGTCAAACGTAGTCCTCCGGAAAGAAATAGCTACAGTCGTTCTTTCCATAACACGGTTCGTAGTTCACCCCGGAACGAGGACCGTGTCAGGACTACTAATACTCGCAGCGTGACTCGAAATGTTCGGTCCGGATCTGCAGGATCGAAGGAATCTTCCTGCTTGTGATTACTGTGAGAAGAAGTATGGACACGAAATGCAAGGAATTGCTATAAGCTAGCCTTTGGAGTCTGTAGCTAACTGCAAGAAACGGCCCCACTACTAAACATCAGTATATCTGTCACTACTCGTCTCGGCTAAGGAGAAATTCGCCTCCGAATCTTCGATTTAACATATATCCTCGACTATAACTAGAGGTTTCGCAGTGCTGCCTCGGTTCCCTTCTGTAGACTTTATAGATATAGCGTCCGCCTCTCAATCAACGCACCGGACATCATATCACCTTTCCAAATGACCAAACCATCTCCGAACGATACTTGATCAGTTTAATTCCTTCCATAAAACTTGTCACTACCCTTTCCTTTCCCAACAGACCACACAACTCTCTTACTCAAGTTCAGATTCTCAATTTCACTTGTTTATTTTTCAGTTACTTCGACCCACCCTTAAAAGAAACTACATTGTCCCTAGAGAATTCTGTGCTCATAAGACAACTGAGAGCACATAATATGAACCTTAGATCGAGAATCATACTCTTTCTTATATTCCAGCTCACATTGAGGATCTCCTGACCATACAAATAAAACACAGCCCCAAGAAAAATGTAGAATAATTGGTGCACCAACCTATACACCATACATAGTACTAGAACGTAGCACACTCAAGAAGGACTCGTCAGTTCCCCAATTCACACCATATCAACCGAACCATTTAATTGTCTTACCTCTTAGCAACCGTCATTGCCCCTGGTTCACAACTTTCCTTACTACACTCTGCATCATCCGCTTCCTTCTCATCCAACACATACCTAATATTTAAACTCAACAACACATAGCTCACAGCTGCTCACCATACTATGACACTCAAAACTACACATCTGAGACTATCTCATTTCCTGTACTAGCACAACCAGGGTATACCTCTCCTCGGTCGTGTCATCTAACAGTTACTTTCAAGCCCTCCTGGTTTCGCTTTAGTAACGTGCCAAATCTCTCTACAATCATCCCTCTTTAAACATTTGTCAGCTTCATATAACTCTAAGCTCCCCAAATACATCCGCATTAATAATCTGAAGGGAAATGAGTTTGCCTAAAAGGGAGAATTCACAGCTTAGTTTTATACATACAAAAGATGAAAATCTCTTCGCTAAACAGTTTTGCTTGGAATAGACGCAACGCAGCCAACTGTGATCTTACAAGCGGATTAAAGCGAGTGTTTTTCGCTTCAATCAAAAGCTCTCAATGGATTTCCATCTGATTGCTTAAAACCACTCCAGAGCCGCGATTCTTTTATTAAACGCCTGAATATAACCTGTGAGAGCCGCATCGTTATGCAATTAGAAAAAGAAACTTTACATCTATTTTTTTTTATTGTGGTTGGCGAAAACATAAAGTACCTATTACTATATATATATATTATTTCTATAGTAATAGTATAATATAGTATAATATATATTATATATATATAATATTAAGTATATATTTATTATTATAGTGTATATATTAGTTATATATATATATTTATTATATATATACACTGTATATATAAAATCCGTGTTAATAGTCATAGGCCTAGAAGGGGTATTGGTACTCCTGTATAATTTAAAACATCTTTAAATATACATAAACATAAGAGGTAATTTAAAAAAAAAAACATTGTTTTAAATAAAAGTGTTTAAAAAAAAAAAAGTTTTTTTTCACAACCCTATGTTATGTATATATATTTATATATATATAATATATATATAATATATATAATAATATATTATATATATATAGTTTATATATATATATGATATATATATATTATATATTACTATATATATATATATATTATATTTATATAGTATATATATATATATTATATATATTATATAATATATATTATATATATTTTATATATATAAGTATAAAACGAGATTTGGCAATGTTGTTTTCGTTTCCTTGCAAGGGGAGGAAAAATATTAAAATTGATAGGTATAAATCTATTTTGCATGATTTTCAAAACTTTATGGGTATAAAAAGTTTTCTGCGTATAACTTATTTTCCTTTAGAAGTGTGAAAAATATTTTTTCCCATTTTTTTCAGATAGAAATATATTTTCTTGGTCTGGTGGTGAAATTTAAAAAAAAAAACAGAATTTCAGAAAGAATGGCTCCATCACGCCATGGAATCCCTGATAATATTAGTGGTCAGGAAATGCTTTTACTACAATTTAATAGGATAAAAATATTATTTCTGATACTTTTAACATTCTGTTTATGTTACCACTCGCTTACTAATCCTCGAGCAAGTATTCGTTCTCTATATGAAGCAATAAGTTGTGTACTTAGTTCATCAAGATCTGATTCTCATGCTTCACCTAATGCAAATGATTCGTTTAATGATGATTCGTATTATTAAAATGATTCGTTTTAAGAAGTTTAAGATGTTTCCCATCAATTCCATTCCAATGTTTTAAATGATAATAAATATTTTAAATTAATGGTATTATTATAACCAGTTTGTAAAGATTGTAAAATAAAATTAGAATTCTTGTTTCATTAAAGGGTTTACAATTGGAACTTCTGAGATTTACGGAAAGGTTAGAAGAAAAGTTTAAAGTTTAAACTCAAGAATAATTTATAAAAATCTGATAAATATTAGATAACAAAATAGATAGATAACATAACATAAATAAAATAAAGATAAAAATATTAGAAAGTTTGTGTTGATTCATTTTAGGCTTACTGCATAGCTTCGTTTTTTTCCAATTGTCGAAGCTTTTAAGTAGCATATGGTAAAAGTTGGCAATTAACTAAATCTTTGTATCGCAATTATATTATTTTACAAGCAATGTTTAATACTAACCAAATCTTTGTATCGCAATTATATTGACATTTTACAAGCAATGTTTAATGCTAAGTTGTGAATTTGATTCCAAATCCCAAACATCAAATTGGACTCTATATTTATTGTCCAGATCCTTCGAAAGAAAGTTCAAACCTCGAAAAAGAACTCTTCAAAATACTAAAGGAAAGAATGTACGCTCGAAGAAAGTGCATGGATTATATCCTTGTGATTTAGTCAAACAAAAAAACATAAAATCATAAGCACAAGTAGTCTCTCAACTTTAATGGAATTCTCCAATAGGCATAACCGAATTTAAACAAATTTTAAATATCAAGGTTTAGTCAGCCTTCAGAAAGCAACATGCATGTAACTTAAAAACTAGAACAGCTACATGAAAATAAATGACAAATTTTTGTAATCAGAGGATATTTTTATGGATGAAATTAAAAAAATAAATAAAAATAATGCTTTTAAAAAATTTAAAGTTCTTTAAAAAGTTGCAAAACTGCATGATAAGTATCGTTTTTGAGAGGTAGGAAGGAGCGCCAGAGTTGCCAAAAATTGAAATTATTTTAACCTGTGATACCCCAGGGTAAACCACAAAGATGGAACGACTCCGAGTCTAGCGGGGGACGACGGGGGAACTTCGTCCCCCCTCTGTTCCACCGTCGGCTTGAGCCCCCTAACAAAAAAAAATTAAAAAAAAATTAACTTTCTCCAGAGAACGATAAAAAAATTTTTTGCCAACTCTGGCGCTCCTTCTATTGCAGAAACGGAAGCTAACTCAGAGCATACGCTGCCATACCTAAGATGATGCTCATATTTAAGGTGCTATTAATAAATATTAGAATAAAATACATTTTTTTAAGTTTCACCTTGAAATTGCTCGCTGAATTCAAAAATGTTATTTATTTTCCTGTAGCCGTTACAGTTTTTTAAGTACATTCATGCTGCTTTCTGAAGTCTGGCCCAAGGTTTTAATGTTAAAAAACCTTAAAAAATTTAAATATCAAAAGGTTTTAGAGTTAAAATCTTTATATTTAAAATTTTTGCTAAAATTCAGTTATGCCCATTGGAAAAGCTCATTAAAGTTTAATGACTACTTGTTTTTATATCTTTAAGATACATTCAATCCTTTAGTGTGTTGCAAAATTCTTTGCGAGACTTGAATATCTTCCTATTGGTCTGGACATAATTAAATATTTTTGCACGATTTATACTTTGAAAAAAAAAACTTTTGTAAAAGATAGAGGGTTTTATTTAATAGATAGAGGGTTTTAACGAAAAATACTGCAGTTATAAGTAGTTGCAATCTCAACTTAAATTGTAAACTGCACTTTGTGAAACCATGAAATAAGCTCTTATAAGTTCTAAATTAGATCAATATTTTGATTTTGTAAAGCTCCAACAAGTTCTTGACTAAGTAAACAAACTAATATTGAAGGATTTTAAAATTATGCGTTTCTTGAACCTGCTGTGTTATAGGAATGGGAGTCGCCATTGATATTGATATATATAATATAATATATATATATAAATATATACTAATATAGTATAGCTAATATAATATATATACATATATATATATATTACTATATATATATATATATATATATAATATATAATATATATGATATAAAATATATATAATATATATATAATATTATATATAATATAATTATATAATCTATACTACTATATATATCTATATATATAAATATATATATAATAAATATATTATATATATAATATATATATATATAATTATATATATATAATATATATATATACTATATAATAATATATATATATATATACTATATATATATATAATATATATATTATACTTACTTAATATATAATATACTATATAATATACTATGTATTATATATATATAGTATATTAATATATACTATATATATATATATATAATATATAATATATATATATATAAATATTATAATATATATAATTATATATATATATGATATAATATATTATACTATATATATTAACTATTATATATTATATATATATAATATATATAATAGTATTAAAATTTATATATATATATATATAATTATATATATATACATAATATATCATATATATATATATAACTATGATATATATTTATATAATATTATATATATATATATATATATATATACGATATACTTATATATATATATATAATATATATATATATATATATATATATAATATATATATATATATATATCATATATATATATATATATATATATATACTATATAATATCTTATATTAATATTACTATATATAATAGTAATTATATATATATATATATATATATATATATATATATATATATATTATAATATATATATATATGATAATGTTAAAATCACAAACGTAGTTAAATGAAGAAAACGTTTTTTAAATGTCTGTCTTACTTGCACAGATTCCTTATGCATTGAGAGGCCAACCCAGCTCTCGAAAATGATTCCTTAAGGCCGTTTTTTCTGCCCGCCTTAAGAACACGATTCCCTCTCAGTTATATGTTCGGTTCTCGTTCGTCTACGTGAACGGACATAAAAAATTGCCGTCAGTAGGAGATTTCTGTAATATGGTAAGTATTGCAGTTACGGCATAGTTATCGAATACTAAACCTCAATGCAACATTCACCTCAACACCATATGCCACACATAAACAGAACAATCTATTCACAACAAATCTCTCTCTTGTTCTCGCATTGGGAATAAGGGCCCCGCGTATTACGATGCGTTACCCGTTCCGCGGTTGACAAGCACTCCAGATGCGTTGCGCTAAGTAGGAGCTTGCTTCGCGGCCTCAATATCCTTGCACTTTACCACTTTGTCAGAATCTATACAAATACTTTCCCTGATCAATTTCCGATCTCGGATTGAGGTTACTTTCCGATCTTGGAATTGAGGATATATGGTGAGAATGATAATGACATATGCCTTAAAAGTATCCAACTTGGTTCTCTCCAGCAGAAAATAATTGAGGTTGGCAACACTGAAATGAAAGGTACAGGGAACATTTTTGAGCGCGAAGGTAGATTTTTTTTTTTTTTTTTTTTTTGCTTTCCGACACACCAGATGAAGCGAAAAATCAAAGTAATTCTGAATTTTTAATTTTTTATTCCCGTGGCATTTTGCATCACGAATACGTTCCTTAAGGATAAACGGTAACTTAGGACTTACTATTGTGATGGCTTTCGTAGTCTGTGAGGCAGACGGGATCGGTGGCCATC
Organism: Trachelipus rathkii; assembly: GCA_015478945.1. Taxonomy (NCBI): domain Eukaryota; kingdom Metazoa; phylum Arthropoda; class Malacostraca; order Isopoda; family Trachelipodidae; genus Trachelipus; species Trachelipus rathkii. The sequence continues at coordinate 18,385 of JABUQX010034699.1, read as the reverse complement.
AATAAACTGGAAACTGCATCACTATAACTCCCAGGCTCATTCGTCGCTTGTCATTCAGGATTTCATAAGAAAAAAGGACATTTAAATTTTACGCCAGGCACCCTACTCTTTGGACATGGCTCAATGCGACTTCTGGTTATTCCCGAAGCTCAAATCTCCAATGAAAGGTATCCGATTTCAACAGCCGTCACGACATTATGCGCAACGCAACAGCAGAATTAAGGGTCATTCCAACAGAGACATTCCTTAGACACTTCAATCAAAGACGAACTCGTTGAACTAACTCGAGGAAAAAAAATTATTTAAAATATCTTTACATTATATAATATATATATATATATAATATATTATATATATATCATATTAACTATATATATATACTATATATATATATCATCTATATATATATATATATATATATATATATAATATATATGATATATATATTATTATACTATATATATATAATATATATATATTATTAATATATATATATATATATATATATATATATAAATATATATATAATAAAATATATATATATATATATATATATATAATATATATACTATATATAATATATATATATATATATATACTATATATATATAATATATATTATATATCATTAAATTATATATATATAATAGTATAATAAGTAATTAAATTATATATATATATATTAATATATAATATATATATATATATATATAGTATATTATATGATATATATATACCTATTATATTAGTAAATTATATATATATATATATATATATATATATATATATATATATTCCAAATCTCGTAATTTTCAACTATGATTGATATTATATTGGTAATTTTAAATGATGAAGAATTATTTATCAATTGTTAATTTTAAAATAATTGTTCAAACAACAAATGCTATAACTTTGATAACATCAAAGTTTAAACAATCTGACACAATCACTAAAGTTTTATTTACATTTGATAATTTTGCTTAGGATGATATTTGGAATAAAGCCAAGAAGACACAGTAATGAGGCTTAATTAAGTATATCCAGAATTAATGCCTGATGGCAGTACATTCAGATTAAAGGAAAACACCTGCTCTCCTTATAATTAGCGTGACAGAAAAATCAAAAATTTGAATTAAAAAAAGTTATCTATCAGAAAACAAAACTCAAATGCGTGGCACACGCAAATATTTCTACACTGGCAAGCCTATAACAAAAATCAATAAAATAAGCATATGGCAGAAAAATCAGTTTTTCATGTTGTTAATATGGAATTCAAAGGCTTTATTATAACAAGGGTTGGAAAAAACCGGGATTGGACCAAAAAAGCCCAGCCAGTGGGTTTTTTGGATTTTATTGGGCTTTTCTGGGCTTTTTTAAAAATTCTATTTTTGAGGAAAAAAATAAAATAATTGAATTTGTTTTTTGTAATGTCATTTCTATATTATTTGATAAATAAATTAATAAATAGACTTAAAATTTTACAAATAAACATCAATGTTGGTAACAGACATTGTCCAATTCCCACTGCTGAGCCTGACTGATTGTCATTGCCTAATTGGTGAAACTTGTAAAGGTAAATGGTATTGCTATTGTACCTGGTGTAATTGATAGCTAGATTACATGACAAGACCCATCTTAAGCTAAAGTTAAGTTATGGAATATATTTTCTCTTAATTACTAATTAGATAATATATTATCTGGAACACCAATTCTTGAAGTCTTGTGCACATTCTCTTCTAAATGATAGTGTTGATATAATTATATAATAAATATATAATATATATATATAGTATAAATATATATATATATATAATACTATATAATATAATATATATAATACCTATATATATATAATATATTATACTTATATAATATATATATTATATATATATATATAATAATATATATATATATACTATATATATAAAATATATGTATATAATAATAATGACTATATTATATATATAATATATATATATATAATATATATATATATATATATACTATATATATATCATGGGCGGCTCGTGGCCTGGTTTTATAGCAAAACAAATTTTTATATGATATATAATATATATTATAGTATATATATATATATATATATATATTATATATATATATATATATATAATATATATATAATATAGATATATATAGTATTATATATATATTATATATATATATATATATATATATATATACATTTATATATAAAATATATATTATATATATATATATATATATATATATTATATATACCATACCTATATTAATATATATATATACGTATATATATACTATACTATATATAAATATTCAACATATATATTATAAATATATATTATATAGGTATTATATTATTAATATATATATAATATATATATTATATATATATATTATATATATATATATCTATACTATATATATATATTATTACATTTATATATATATATATTATATATATATAGTATAAATACTATATATATATAATATAAATATATATAATATATATATAATATATAATATATTATATATAATATATATTACTTACTTATATATAATATATATATATATATATATATATATATAATAGTTATAATATATATACACTATAATATATAGTATATATATATATATATTAATATAATATATATTAAGTATAGTATATATATATAGTATATAGTATATATATATATATATTAGCGACAATGTAAGAGAAATGAATGGTTCCACATATTCTAAACATTGAATTTCAATGGGCCTTACAACATTCGAAAAAGAATTTAGTAATTTATAATGAATAAATCGCATACGATTCCAATATCCCAGTATTTTATAAACTAACAGCTCAATTTTATTTACAAACACACAAAATCAGAAATAAATTAATATAATAAAATAAGGGGAAAATTGTATTATTAATAACTAATCGTGCCCACAAAATCACTAATATTATTAGATTAAAAACGGAGCTACTGCTGGTCTCTGCAGAGCATGCTACAAATTCGCCAGGAAGAGTTGTGACTCAACGGTTTTCTTAGACTCTGGTTGAGTCAATATTTTTAAGTTAAATTACGAATTAAATAAGTCGGCTTATAAGAGGATTGATCAAGTTAGCATAAAAACATTATTAATTTAGTTAATTATATAATTAAGTTTATTAGTAATACTGTTAGTACTTCTGCGTAAAGGAGCTTAAATTGGGGATTATTAAAACAAAATGACTGCTCACTGACTTCGTCCAGCACATCGAAGTTGCTAGCCCTCAGAGAAGTAAGGAACTATTTTTTTGACTCCGAGGATTAACAATTGCTACCGATCGCTACTATTAAAAAAAGAATCGAGTAGAACTTGATGACGGCATCTTAACAGCTAAGCCTGGCGAGGCAAATCTATTATATATAGATATAATTATATTTATATATATATATATATAATATATATATATATAAATATATATATATAAATATATAAAATATATATATATATTATATATAATATATACTATATATATATATATATATAATATATATATATATATATATATATATATATATGCTGACTTTTTAATATTTTTTGGGCTCACTAAGGCAAGTAGGCGTTGCCTACTCTGCCTACCTCCAAAAGCCGCCACTGATATATATATATATAATTCATTCATAGGTATTTGAAAAGTAGGCCTAAAAATGTTACTAGGATAGTTGAACTTTTATGATGAAATTTTTAAATAAAAGTAATTTGTAACGCATTAAAAAAATGAAGCTTTTTGTATAAAGAAAAAGAAAAATGTTCTTCCCAGTTATTTTGAGTTGTTATTTGTGCCTAGCTTCTATGAAGACGAGGTCTATAGCATTTTGATCTCTCAAGTTATTGTTTGTATTATGTCTAATATATCTGAAATTGAGATGTTTAGGACAGAAGGGCCATCATGCAAGACAATACATATATTTGTTGATTCATTATGGGTCTTACTGTTGAATGGTTTGGACTAGTCATATGGAGTATGAATTTCCTCTGTACCACAGGGTCATTATGGGAGAGAAAGCTGAGATCCGAGGCTAATCCTCTTTCGAGCTTAAAAAGGTTTGTGCTAAAAGGAGTTTTTGAACTGCTAGCACAGCTATATTTGGAAAAGTAATTTAGTAATAAAAAGTAATTAAGTAATATATTATATCTGATCTAGATCCTATTTTAATTTCAAAATTTAGGTCAGCTCTTTGAAGAACATAATGAATATGAGATTGAACTTTGGCTGGGAAAATATTATCCTTAATACCTTAGTGAACTAATGACTTTCAGGTAAAAGTTAAATCTGCTCTCCCAGCCCATATGTACAGGAATCACAGGTGTCACAGTTAAGTCCAGATAAATGGTAGAACATCATGGATATTAAATTGAAAAAGGGTACTGATAAAGAAAAGTTAACAGATTGGTTTGCCAGTTTTTGGCATCCTTACATTCATGCCCTGCCAGTTCTGGATCAATTGAAAGAATTTTCTCTACTTTTGGTCTTGTTTGGTCAAAAGTTCGAAATACACTTGGGTTAGAAAAAGCTCAAAACTTGTAATGATATATAAATATCTACGACAGGTTAGACAGCCAGATAGTTACTAATCTGAAATAAAATTGGAAAATGTGATTCATTCACTGACTTTATAATGTTTCATAATGAAACTCAATTCAATGTTTTATTCTTTATTGCATACTATATAAATTTATAAAATAATGGAAATTCAAAATATGTTCTAATAAATTTATAATCAAGGAGGAAAGACTTTTACTTTTTTATTTACTGAAAAGTTTATTTAGTAATTTTAATAATTAAATCTACTTATTATCTTCTAGAAAGTCAATAAAATTTAAAGATACATTCATTTGTACTTTTCTATTAAATTTTTAAAATTTATTTTTTTATTCTTATTTATTTCAAATATTTAAAAGGTATATCAGTGAAAATCTTGAATAAAATGCAACTAGGCTCACTAATAAATAATGAAACATAATATAGTTGTTATTATTGCATGTTAGTAATTTTTTAAATTATCTTTCAAATTGTTGAAAATAAATAATAGCTTAAAAAAAATTTGCAGCTGGACTTTTTTGGGTTTTATTAGGTGAGCTTTTTTTGTTTTTGTTTTGGGTGGGTTTTTTAATGCCAACCCTCCTTATAACTTTTATCAATCTCAGTTTTCGAGTTTCCTTTTACACTTTTCTTTTTTATAAGCTCATGTAAAGATTTCATGTAAGTTTTATGAAAATATGAAACCGAAATTTTTTTTTCTCCAGTTTTCGTGTTTGTAAAAAAAAATTTGTGACGCTCCGGTGGTTTTCATTTCGAATTTCCTCAATTACAAAATATTTCCGGTATTTTCAGTAAGTTTCATTGATATCGGCGAACGGCGTTAGAATTAATAAGGAAAGATCTATTTTTAATTATAATCAGCTGTATGTTGTGGTAGTGAAGACATTTTACAAAAATGCGTCCTCCTCCAGCCATTTTATATATATATATATATATATATATATATATATATATAATATATATATATATAATATATATATAATATATATATATATATATATATTATATAATAGTAGAAAATATATATATATATTGTGTGTGTGTGTGTGCCACTGTGTGTAATGTGTATGTGTGTGTGTAAATATTGCATACTAATCGCAATTATATAAGATGTAAATAAAGAAAGCACACATTAATGGGAAGGTAAAGAATTTACTGCCTTCTCGGGGATTGAACCACCGCAGTGCGAATGAGGACAATATACCGATGCTTTACCACTGGGACCATCCTAACCAAAAAGTTGGATTCGTAAGAACAGTTATAAGAACCCAAGCTCCCTTCAAGGCGGACATCACAGGTGTCC
>JABUQX010034699.1:0-7500 GCA_015478945.1 Trachelipus rathkii | reverse complement strand
GTAATGAGTTTAGCTGTGATATTTCACAGTACGCATGCTGCTGGCGCTATAATTTAATTAAAAATGAGTGAAGGTAAGAAATCAAAATCTTATCATTTTCATGATGAATGGCAGGAACTTTATTTCTTTACCATGTTTCGTAATAAATGCTTATGCCTTATATGTCGTGCTTCTGTTGCTATTCCCAAAAAAAATGCAATTTAGAAAGACACTTTTCAAGCCTACATAAGTCTTATCAACGTTGACTATCCTGTAAAAGTGAAGATAAAGGGAAGATAAAGTAAAAAGCTAAAATTAGAAGTTAGAATCGCCGCAGCAACAACTTTCTTACGTAAGGCCTACTAACACAATCAAAATCTCAACAACGCAACGCATCATTTCGCATTATTTATGCTTTGGTAAAACATAAAAAAAAAACTCCTTCAGCTGATCGGAGTTGTTCAAGAAGCTTTCCTTGAGGTCAGTGCTGTTTTATTTGACAACCTTAAAACAAAAACGAATATAATAAAATTCATAAAAATTGAGGACCCAATCACAACTGTGGTCCAACGTGCGGAAGCTATGAATACAGAATCAAATTACTGATCAATTTAGAAAACTACACTACAGATTGTGCTTTTTTCTTTACAATTCGATGAATGCTACTGGTCATTTGTAATACAAGCTCAAACTCATTATGTTATAAGAATTAGGTACTCGGATATGGAGCAGCGTAAAGAGAATTCCTTTACTATCCTTCATGAACAGAAGAACTGAGGTAGATATATTTAAAAGTATATTCTGAGTTTGCTAAAAAACAAATCCTGCCAACTACGAAAATTGGTTTATATATCGGACTGACGGGCACTCTTCTGGAGATTGGAGAAAAAACTGGATTTATTGGCACTTTGCAAAAGATCCAATGACTTTCCAGATTTCCGCGACTCCCTGATTATTTCACAAAAACAATGCCTTGGTGCGTAAAGTACCTTGAACGTTAAAGATATTATGGATGTTGCTGTGAAAATAGCCAAATTTCTATCAGATCTCTGGTCTCTTCTCAGGCGACTTTTTTTCGAAGTTACTTTGGAAATATGATGTGAACATGAAAAGGGAACCTTGCAATTCTCTTCACTAACGTGTAGGTGGCTGAGCAGGGGGAAATGTTTTAGGAAAGGTTTTTATTTTTCTCCCAGAAATAATTACATTTTTAAATGCAGAGGGAGAACATTATGACCAGTTACAGGACATTACTTGGGTGCAGAATATATCATTTGTAACTGATCCTGACTAGTCATTATGAGGTTTCAACATTAACCTGCAAGGTAATATTTTGAAAAATATTATTGATTTAGTAAGTTCCTGAAATGCTTAAAGCAAAACTAAGGCTCCTTGCAGCTCAGCTGAAAAGAGAGATTTGAAGAACTTTCCATATTTACAGAAGCAAATAAAGTTTCAAACGTTTAACATGATTTGCGTAATTACTGCTGTGAGCTAGAAACCTACTTATACAAGAACTTTGAAACACGGATTCACAAGATGTAAAAAAATGCTGTGAGCCAATTTTCTCTTTCATGAGTTACTCTTTTAGAGAATGCAATATCGCGGCCGTTGCTTCCGAAATTGCCAGCAAATTTAATTTAGATCCTTCCACTTTGGAATCAGAAATTATAACAATACAATCAGATATTTCTATAAAATCAAGAGCAACGCACGATGAACTTTTTTGGAAACTAATTCCAAAAGAGAAATATCCGTGCTTAAAAACCATTTCTTTGCGTCTCACTGAATATTTTGGATCTACATATCTATGTGAATCGGCTTTTTCAAAAATGAAATTAATAAAATCAAAATATAGAACTCGTCTCACAGATGATCACTTAACTGCTGCTATCAGGCTGTGTCTAAGTGATTGTGTGCCAAACTTTAATAAGCTTTGTGATGAAATGCAATGTCATCAAACAGCTTCGAAAGCCTGAAAGCTGCTAAAGGTACCAAATAATGATTTATTAAAAAATTTAAAACTAAAAATTATGTTCAAACAAATAGGCTCCAGGTAGGGCCGTAGCAAATTATATATATATTATATATATATAATATATATATATATATATACTATACTATATAATAATTATTACTATATATACTATAATAATATAATATATTATTATATCTTATATATATATATAATATATATATTATATATATATATACTGTATATATATATATAATATATATGATATATATATATAATATATATATAATATATATATATATAATATATATATATATATATTATAAAAATTAGTAAAACTAAAAATTAGTCAAACAATAGTGCTCGATCGCGAAAAGATACGGTAACCGAACGTCGATCGTGATTCTGAAAAGTCTGTGCACCCCTGGTATAAGCGAACGATTTGGCATGTTGGAGTGGAAAGGAGGTTGTGCTGAGAGGACTTACGGAGAATTTTGCGAGAAACTTGAGGGAGGTTGGTTTAGAGATAAATACGGGAAAGACCGTGATAATGAGAACCGATAGAGAGGAAGAGAGGAAGATAGAGATCATCATAGATAATGAAAGATTGAGAAATGTGGATCAATTTGTGTATTTGTGTGGAGTGTTTACGAAAAAGGGAGGATGTGTACGGTAGGTAGAAGAAAGAATGGAAAAATACATAATGATACCCACATTGACATATGGATCAGAAAAATGGAACATTACAACAAAGGAGGGAAAAGGATCGAAGCTGTTGAAATGAATGTGTTGAGGAGGAGTGGTTTGGTAAAGAGAGAAGAAAAAAAGAAAAAAGAGTTTTTTTTTTTTTTTTTTTTTTTTTTTTTTTTTTTTTTTTTTTTTTTTTTTTTTTTTACACGTTTACCACCACTCACGGGCCAGCACCTTTCCAAGGAGGGGGCAAGAAAATAAGAACAAGGGAAACCCCACCAATCCGCCCAGACTAACTCGATTTCCATCTGTGTTAACAAGACGTGGGCTTTAAAGAGAGGGGTGTAAATACGAGTTGGAAACACAGAAGATGGAAGGGAGTTCCACAGAACAGAAGTAGGTGGAAAGAAAAGAGGCACCACAATGAACAAGTCTGGGGTTCTCAATACTCACGCAAAATTTCATGCGAGAGCATCGGCACCCCTTGGTATTCGCGGAGGGCACGCAATGGAGGTGGGAATACGAGCGGCCACTCCCCTGAGATCTACCGTTGTAGTACCTATAGAAAAGAGATAGTGCGCCAACTCACGTCGCAGAGATTGAGGGGTCAAGAGAGTTTGAAAAGAAAGGGGACAGTAATTAGTCTCATATTAGACTCAACCCTATCCAAAGAAGGGTGGAGCCGGAGCCCCCCCCAATGTGAGAACAGTACTTCCATTATCAAAGGGGAATAAGGCCCTATAACTGGAGCAGCTGTGCAAAGGAAAAAATTCCCGCAAACCTGAACAGAACTCCCAGTTTCTTTGAGGCACTTAGCAACCCCATTGAAATATGATGTTCCAGATCCAATTATATGTTTATGTTAAGACCAAGAATTTTTGTAATTTAAGGAGACGTTAGAGCCGTCGAATGAAATAGGAAAGTTTGGGAGGTGTCTTTGAGAGGAAGATATGGAGAAGTTGAGTTTTAAAAGAGTTGAATTTTACAAAAGTTGGGGTGACCCCACCGGGAAATCCCATCCCAGATCGACAAGGATAGAATCGGAAAGATGAAGATGAGAGGCAACTCTAGAAGCAAAAGAGGAGCAGATTTGAAGGTGGAGTAGAAGAGTGAGGGTTGAGTCATCCGCATAAGAGTGAACAGAGTTGGAGTACAGCTGAGGAGATCGTTGATGAAAAGTAGAATAAAGTTGGAGATGAACAGAAACCTTGCGGAACACCACAAGGTAACAGGAAAGGAGGAAGAGGTCGCTCCATCAAACGAGTGCTGAATAGAGTGATCGGAGAGGAAACTGCAGAGAGTAAAAGGCAAAGAGAAGGAGGAAACCCAAAGAAGGAGAGCTTGGAGAGCAGTGACGCGTGCCAACCCGGTCAAAAGCTTTGAAATGTCAAGCGCCACCAGCGGCAGCACTCCCCATGCGTCCCTAAGGGACAGAAGACCATAAATCAGTTGAATAGAAGAATGTCACCAGTTACCTCGAACGACGAAAGCCATACTGATGATCTGAAAGAAGGGGAATGAGACTCCAGATGATCCAGGAAATGAGAGTTAAGAGAGTTTCAAAAAATTTTAGATAGAATACAAGTGAGAGCTATAGGGCGATTAGTTTTGAAGGATCAGAGCGGCTACCTTTTTCGGGGATCGGTGGAATGTGCGCGCTTCAGCACTGATGTGGAAAACAAGATCCATTTAGGTTATTAAAAAGAAACAAATAAGAGAGTAGATTGACCGAGGACATGGGCCAGCTCCAAGAAGCACACTCCCTCAAAACACGGGGAGGAATTGCCCATCCGGGCCACTAGCCCCTCTCTGGACGTTCATAGCATCTCAGGATCCCCATGGCACCAACGATCATGTTAATCACAGGTAAAGACATGGGAAACACCTGGAAGGAGAAGGTGTAGGAGGAGGAATGACAGAATCGTTCCAGTGTGAATTAGATAAGAAAAAGAGGCCGAAGAGATTGGCCTTTTCAGCAACAGAACCATCAGAACGGTCAGAAGCGAAATAATGGGGAGGAAAGGCAGATTACAAAATTAGTTAGAGATGTTTTTGGGCAAGGGGCCAGAAATTCTTATTATCTGTAGGAGATCCAAGCAGGTTTTGTCGCACTTTCTTTTGTGAAAGTGCCGCTTAGCCTGTCGAATAAGATATCCCCCTGCAACGATCCGAGCAGAATGAAAATTAGGTAAGAGTAATAGGAGAATGAGAGTTTTCCATGCCCGATAGCGCAATGTCTCTCTCCTTAATGGCGACGAGAACAAGCTCCATCGAACCATGGATTTTGGGGGAGAAAAAAAAGATTTAGTTGAAGATGCAATGAACCTACTCATCCCATCGGTGATTACTGCCCCTACTTTTTCAGCGGTGACCGAGGCATCCCCGGAGTCAAAGCAGGTTTTTCCAAGATTAGTTAGCCAAAAAACAAAGACGCATTCCCCCCAATTAGCGCCGATTAACAGCTGCCAAGAACTACGTTTAGGCATGGGGTAGTGCTGGAGAAAAAGTGTATATAAAGAGCTACAAGAATTGTGGTCGGTTTACAATAGAGGGAAAATGGTCTAGTATTTCAAACCGAGAAGGATAGTGGTGAAACATAAGTCCAGCGTATTCAAGAATTGGTTAGGACGATCTGGGAATATGTGTAGGTCCTTAATTTAACTGTTCCAAGATCGTTGCGAATACTGAATGTTTTGGCCTCCACCCCGCCTGCATCATCATTGTGAGAGGAGCCCAACCACTCAGGTTGGTGTACGTTGCAATCCCTTAAATAGATGGATCTCGCCATCTTGGATGGGAAGAAAGAAAACAGTCTCATGAGAAGTATAGTAAGATAGTAAAAAAAAAAAAACGGTTTGAAAATCGTTCCATTTAGGGAGGCAGTAGGCAGAAACAAGAGATAATTGATTAGTAGTACGGGAGAAAAGATTTTCTAGCCACAGAACATCGAAATTTAGGAGCTTCAAGATTCTCGAGGACGTGTTACAGAGTGTTTATGTTTTATATAGGCACAGACACCACCATTTGGACGGAAATTTTAGAAAAAGTTATAGTTAGAATATTAGTTTATTTGAAAAATGAACCCTGCCAGCTGTGGTCCAGACAATAATTTAAAATGTGTAGGTTGAGATTAGAGATGATATTCCACGATTTGTGATTAAGCACGCAGCCGCGAACGGTTTAGCAACAGTCAATAGAAAACCCTCGCCTGCGCCCCACCCCCACATCTACTTCGACCTGTCATTCGAACAGCCGCTCACACAAACAAACGCACACACAGCTCTAATAGTTTTAAACAAAAATTTACACGTTTACTCAATCCAGCACACACACACAAACAGCACACAAAGCGATTCGCTGACTAACAGCTATAACTAAATAATGTTAGAAAAAAATTAACAAAGATATCCCAGTGATGGTAAACTTGAATTTATTAAAAACCTAAAAAAAATAAACTTTACGTTATCAAATGTCATTAAAAGAAACACAAAAACTAAAAACCTATAATTTTATATTTTAAATAATGTTTAAAAGAATACGAAAAATCAAACTTAAACTGTATTTCTTAAAAAATCCGGAATGGTACAAAACGTTTCAATCCAACGCCCACCACTTGCAAAAGTAACATTAAAACACGTGGCAAACCAATCAAAATAATTAGGAGAGCAGTTAGTTGTAGATTCGGCTACATTGAGATCGTGGGGGAATATAGTAGGATGCCTGTGAGAAACGAGTGATCGAGTAACTATATAATATATTACATATATATATATATATATAATAATATATAATATATATTATATATACTATATAGATATAATATATTATTTACGCCTCAGTTATAACTACCAATGATTATAAACCGTATACGCACTTAATAAAGACTATCAGCCTATAGTATTATACGCTATATATAGTTTCAAGTATTGTTTGACCAGTCACAGAATTTCTGTTCCAAGAATGAGAAACATACAAAAAAACTATACCGTAAACATGTACATCACTACGTCTGGCGACTAGACATCGTTCAGCTTTAACCACTCTTATGTGAAAAAAACTATCGCATATTAGTGAACATGTCAACAAACGCTGATGAAAGTCAGAAAAAGTAGAATTTATTTGAACTGCGCACTAAGTATTACTACTAATCAATTCTAATACATACTACTATAATTATACCACTATAGGTATATATAACCCTTCCTCTCATACTATCTATACGTTCATCTAACGATCCTATAATATATACCCACATTTAGTTTATCTTACCCTATAATCACTATATATATATACTACTATACACTTCAGTAACCTTAACACTATCTCCATGAGTATCTATCATCCATTAACTTATATTACTATATATAGTACCGGCTCAAGTTTCCGTTTGAACGTCCTACAAATTGCTTTATCACAATAAATGCGCAGCCTTTTCATCATTACTGAACACGCTCAACATATATCTTACAAGGAACAAGCAATTTACTTTTCACCCCTACGCAAGTTTTCCGCCTCTGCGAACACGGGTGTTTCACCACCCATTGACTCCAAAAAGCCAATTATAAAGAGGTTTAACTTTGTCCTTTTATCTTAATTTTCATTTTATTCTCTATCATTAGTTACGTTCTAAATTTGTTCTCTTTGTTGCCGGATAGTCAATTAAACATTATTAACATTAACCATCCTAATTTTACGACTTATTTTATAACTTCTTTAAAGTATATGTATTATTACATTATCGATAACGTTCTATCCAAGACGTCTCTCACACCACCATGTGAATTTGTAGTGACAGAAGATTTGCTGAAATCTAAGTGATGTACATCTCTGCCGCGCCGCCGCCGGCGCCGCCCGAC
>JABUQX010034697.1:32500-36578 GCA_015478945.1 Trachelipus rathkii | reverse complement strand
TGAAAAAGGCTGTCTTAACAGGGCTCAGTGCATAGGCCATTATTGTTACATATACACAAACACTCGCACTCACTCATATATATATATATATATATATATATATATATATATATATATATATATATATATAAACATATGCTATTTATCAAGTACTCCTTTTTATGGGCGAAATTAGATATTTGCATAAAAAAAGTAATGACATTTTTGGAAAAGAGTATGTAAAAATGAGTATAAATGTTCTTTAAAAGGGAAAAATATATTAAAGACTTTTCACTTTTTTTTGGTATAAAATTTAATCGGGTCTCAAAACATCTTTTTTTACATTTACCTCCTTCCAAATGTATTATTTGCTATTTTTACTTAAATGTTTAATTTTCCCCCTCCTCCCAAAAGTGGGTATCAATCTAGTTAATTTGATATAAACCTATATATATATATATATATATATATGTAAATATATATATATATATATATATATATATATATATATATATATATATATATATATATAACACTCTATATATATATATATATATATAAAATTTATAGAATAAGAATTATAACTTACCAAAATTCGTGAATATCTTTTCTCGGCTTGTCAAAATATTCAAAAGGATGAATGCTTTATAGTTTACCAAAGCGTCTTTGGCTCATTGCCATAATTTATTAACCACTTCTTTCAGATCAAGAGTACGACATGTTTCATTTTCAATGCTTAATAAAGCCGATGCACTTAGCCTTGTTTGTGTCATATTGTTCCTTAAAAGTTTTATTAACTTGAGGCGAAAACGACCTTTCGGCTGTTTGCAGATGTTACTGTTGTCAAATACAATAGCTGAACTGCTGTGCCTGGAAGTCTGGTAAGCTACTTGCTGAGCAGCTGTTTTCTACGAATAAGTTTGCTAAATCTTTAATAATTACCATATTTTTCATTTTTTTCACTTCTGTAGTCATTAATGTTTTGAAGGTGGATTAATTGTTCATAAACCGAAGATATCTAAATCGTATTTTCCTACCAGTTTTGTAGCCTTTTCTTGCAACTTTTTTCATTTCGTAGCTCTGTTATTGCTGCAGGAGCAAGAAATGAATATAACTTTATGCTAATGAAACGAGTAGTTATCTGTTCATTCAATATATCAAGATATTTATTGAAAACTCTTATTCTAAAGGCTTTCAATGGGTCTTCAATTCTTTCATAAGATAAAGCTCATCAAAAAACTTTTTAATATGACGTCTGGAAGTAATTTTTGTTTCAATGTTCCAATGATGTGCTAACTCAGTAGTTTCTCTCACTACATCTTCGCAAATTTGTGTTTTAGCTCACATAAGTTTGATTTTGCTTTGTCCCAATAGGTAAGTTGTTTTCTGAAGATCTGTATTTGGACTTTGCAGTATATTTGAGACAACATTGATGCTTTTCAATACTTTACTTTGAAACACAGGACAGAGAATAAACTCAAAATTTTCTAACTTCTTCCTGAGACCAAGGGCTTCATTCTTTCACTTGACTTCTTACTCATAAAAATCACTTGAGATAAGAACTGTTAAAAATACTTTTGAGAATTGTTTTTTTTATTGCTAGTTAGGAATCATACTTGGATGACCACCTAGTTGGACACAATTTTTTAGTGTTTTTTGTGATGCATTCGTTATTTGTTGAACAGCTGTTAATTTCTTGCCACCGAGCTGTACTAGAACTGAAACATACTTTTTTTCCAGTTTGTCTAAGAATTTTTTGAAGAGCGTATCTGCACAGAATCAGTGGGGTAATTTAAATTATGGAAGGCACATTAAGATGTATTCTGCATTTTGGAACAGGTACTTTCATATACACGAGCCGTAAGTCCTGAATATTTCCTGCTTCTCCTCCATCATAGCAACCTTGTCCTCTGCATTTTTCTAATTTGTTTTTTTTGTTATATGCATGTTATTTGTTTTCAAAGTTTTCGGCACTATTCTCGTTATGTTATAAAAACCACAAATTTTTCTTCAAGGAAGGTGCAACTATTTCTTAAGAGCACGCTAATTTTCCACCCCGGCGTATGGACATAAAATTCGGATTAATCAGCCGATTTTGACCCTATAAACGCAAACTGTAGCTTTTTTTATCCTCAAAGCGTTGTTTTCCGTTGCTGTGAACATGATCATTGCTCAAATTTTCTTTCGGCCCGTGACTTTTTTGACATTTTCTTACCAACTTCAAATTTTTTTTCAATGACTGGCTTGAAATATGCATAGATGGGTCCATTACCTACAATGGTCAAAGATTTTAAGATTTTTTTTTGAGTTTATTGCTCAACATTGTCCAATTCTAAACCAGCACTTTGGATTTTGGTAGAAAAGAATTACGAAATAATTTTGCATTTCACTGGCAAGTGGATGGGAATTTTCAGGACATATATGTAGTCAGCGGGGGGAGAGCACATTTTTTTGTAGATAATTTCTTTGTATATTGGTGTTTGAGTTATTCGTGATTCAGGAGATTACTAAAAATTTTTTTGGGCAATTTTTAAAACATTTATTTTGAATACAAAAAAAATTATCTATAAACAAAAAAGATGCATCTCGCCCGACTATAACTCTAATTTGATGTTAGTCGGATGAATAAAAAGAATATATCAATTTTAACAAATTCAAATGTTTGAAAAAGTGAGAATATTAGGATATTTTATACTGTCGATCAGCATAAATCTGTTTGTATAATCCAATTGAATGCATCTTTATATATATATATATATATATATATATATATCTCTCTCTCCTATACTCTCTCCTCTCTCCTCTCTCTCTCTCTCTCTTTCTCATATATATATATATATATATATATATATATATATATATATATATATATATATATATATATATATATATATATATATATATATATATATATTATTAAATTATTATTATTTAATTTTTTTTATTGTTTCATTTGCAATGGAGCTTAATTTATGGAAGCCCCTTACTTGCTTAGACTTTGCCACACCGCAGGGTCTGCGGGGCCGTTAGTTACGCCCCTGATTCTTATGTATTTATTTATTTGGGTTGACTGGGGCATTCTAGAGGGGCCAATGGCTTTAATTATTAATTTTTTATTTGGTGTTTGGGACAGTAGATAGGCTTATGCTGCATCTTAAGTATTATTCTTATTATTATGGGTTGACTGGGACATTCCTGAGTAGGGGGGTTAATGCAGCTTCTTAATTGTGTTGCGGATGTGTTAAGAGCTGTCTTCATCCCCAGTCAATATAATAACTCAGGAAAATAACAATTTTAACATGTCATCATAATAGTCAGAAACAACGATAATCCCAGTCAACTAATAATAAATAAAATAATACTTGAAGCCATGGCTATCTAGACTGTCTATTAATAATATATGTAATAATAGCAATTAAAAAAAAATAATGGTTAAAACCGCATTCCCTCCAGAATGTCCCAGTCAACTCATAATAAATAAAAATAATGCCACATGGTCCTTTTTTAGACTGTCCCCAGTCAACCAATAAAATAAAAATAAGAAGCCGCAGTGGCCCTTCTAGAATGTCCCAGTCAACTCATAATAAATATCAAATAATCAATAAGAATAATATTTAAGATGTCGCATGGGCCTATCTAGACTGTCCCGTCAGCAATAATTAATAGTAAAAATAATAATTAAAAGCCGTAGGCCTCAGATGCTGATCAACTCAAAATAAATAAAGAATAATAGCAAAGGCCGCCCGTTGCTTTTTTAGACTGTCCCAGTCCACCAATAAAAATTAATAATTAGAAGCGCATTGGCCCCTCTAGAATGTCCCAGTCAGCACAATAAATAATAAATAAAAATAATGCTTGAAGCCGCATGGGCCTATCTAAGCAACTTCACGCCTATTCTTATCCTCAAAGCCAACTACCTCTGTTTGCTGCATTGCGCCCTCTCTCCAGCATATCTATGTCTTTTTTTATAATAAGGGTCCTAAAATTGTAGACAATATTCAAATACTGGCCTAACATATCTATTATACGACATTGTACAAAAACAATATATAATTAGTCTGCATCTGACATTAATTTTTCAATTTTAACCCTAGGCAAT
>JABUQX010034697.1:17500-20000 GCA_015478945.1 Trachelipus rathkii | reverse complement strand
TAATAATAATAATAATAATAATAATAATAATAATATAATAATATAATAACAATAATAATAATAATAATAATAATAATAATAATAATAATAATAATAATAATAATAATAATAATAATAATAATAATAATAATGTGGAACATTAATTTCGGTCTGTATTTACTTTAGTTCTTCTTGAGCCATGTTCGAATGATTAAAGTGTACGGCAATTGACCTACATATTGAGAAGACTCCTCTAACTTATGTTTAAGATGTCAAACCATTTTCATATAGGTAATGTACAGCTGATGGCTGACGCAGTTTGTGTTATTCACTCCATAAAGAAACAGAGCTTTCATTATGTCTGCACGAGAATCTTTCATGACACAGTGAACACCATAGATTGGTTTCATTTGGTCAACATTTCATTAAATACTGTCACTGTGGCGGATTCTATATCAGCAAATTTATCAATTTTAAATTTATTACTTACTTTTATTATTTTTTTTAAATGGCTATTTTAGTATCGGTATCGGTTAAGTATCATCAATATTTTAAGGATGCCAATACTAACAGAATTTATTCGATCAATACCAATACAAAAAAAAAAATCCTATATCGAAATCGATATTAAAAATATTGCCGATACGATACCGATATTGACTACATACAATTATATATATATATATATATATATATATTATATATATATATATATATATATATATATATATTATATATATGATATATAATATATATATATATATATAATATATAATATATATATATATATATATATATACTATATATCACTTTCTATTATTATTTATTTATTATTATTATTATATTATATTATATTTATTATATTATTATTATTATTATATTATTATTATTATT
Source organism: Trachelipus rathkii (assembly GCA_015478945.1). Taxonomy (NCBI): domain Eukaryota; kingdom Metazoa; phylum Arthropoda; class Malacostraca; order Isopoda; family Trachelipodidae; genus Trachelipus; species Trachelipus rathkii. The sequence goes on along the minus strand of JABUQX010034697.1, from coordinate 19,127 downwards.
ATTATTATTATTATTTAAATTATTATTAATTATTAATTTTATTAAATTATTATTATCTTATTATTGTTATTATTATTATTATTTTATTATTATTTATATTATTATTATTATTATTATTATAAAATAGAATATTAATAAAAATAATTAATAATAATAATAAGAATAATAATAATAATAATAATAATATAATAATTAAACATTCTCACAAACGGGCTATATGGAAATTATTTGAAAATATAAAACTAGATTCAAATATATATATATATATATATATATTATATATATATATATATATATATATAATTATATATTATATATATATATATTATATAATATATATATATAATATATATATAATATATATATATATATATGGTACTTACTACCGTCCCCTAGGAAAGTCCCGCGTCCTGCTAGAAAACCGCGATCCTTCAGTGGATTTCGCTATACGTCTCCACTCGGGCTCTGTTCTTTCCACAGTCTTTCTCTGCTGTACTTCACCGGGCAGCCAACATCTCGTCAACGAAATCTCGCCACCGACTCCTCCATTCTCTTCTTTGTCTTCCTCTGCAGTCTGCATCCATCCGACGTCCACTTCCCATCGTTTCTTCGCCAGCCTGTCTTCCTGCATCCTTTCCAAATGTCCCCACCATCTGATTCTTTCCACATCTATACCCTTCACCAGAGGTGTCACTCCGACTTCCCTTCTGACTCTTTCATTAATTATTGTATCTTTCTTAGTCTTTCCAATTATTGCTCTCAATATCATCTGCGTTGCCTGTATCCTACTTTTTCATACCTTTGGTAGTACACCATTCTCTGCCCGACTATAGCAATATAGTGCTTAACACTCCTTCCGTAAAACTTCTTTTTAACCTCTACACCAATATTGCGTCCCCATTCATCAAAGGGATACCCAGTCTTGGCTGCTCTTTCCTAACTTCGTTATCCAATGCCTGATCTCTGCATCATACCCTCTGTCCTATGTATTAATTACACCCAGGTATTTAAATTCTTTAACTTTCTTCAAGCTTTCTCCATTTACCATGATCTCCTAACCCTCCTTCCCCTCTCTGCTCATCATCATAACTTTCGTTTTGCTCATATGTTCTTGTAGTCCTTGCTCAAGTTTTTCGCTAAATATCTCGTAATTTCTTTCATTCCTTCTCTTACTTTCACTCTTACACCGCCAAAATCATCGCGCATATGCCATGATGTCTCCCTTCATTTCCCCCACCTCCTCTTTAACCTCCTCAATGACTTTATCGATATAAGCTAAAACAATAAGGGTGACAATACGCTTCCCTGTTTCACCCCTTTCACCACCTCAAATCATTTTTCATTTTTATACCCTGTTCTCACATTGTACTTTGCCTCTTTGTACATACTCTTCAATGCATCACACAATCCTCTCCCCACTCCAAAATTATCTTTTAACACCTCCATATTTCCACTAATGTACCGTGTCAAAAGCTTTCCTTTAAATCATAAACCGCTGGCGTAGATCCTCCTGTTTGTACTCGTAAACCTTTCTCTCCATCTGTCTCAAGGTGAACATAAGGAATCCCGTCACTCCTACCCATCCTGTATCCCATGTTGTTCCCTCTCCTGTAATATATATATATAT
>JABUQX010034697.1:0-15000 GCA_015478945.1 Trachelipus rathkii | reverse complement strand
ACTTGTGCAAAATCCATGACACTAAAAACTTTTTTTCTCCGAAGAAAATGCAATACTCTTTCTTGATCCTCTTCCTCCCGGAGGAAATATAAAAAAAAAAGGTTGAAGTTTTATTTTTTATTGGAGATAGAACCACTCGAAATCGGCAATTCATAAAGGGGACCAGATTTTAAGCGGTTGAGTGTACAGAAAATTGCTCTGAATCGAAGTTTTGTAACTCATCCAATTAAGTTGATCACAATTTTTTAATGTATTTTTCATGAAGGTTTGCCTATCATAATATAATGTATACATATACATAGTACATTACATTATTCTTAAGGAAAAAATCTCTTACACAATTATGTTAAAGGCATTACTGCAAAAAGTTATATATTATACAAAGATGCATAAATTTCATCAATATCAGATACATTTTTAAAATAGTATTGAATATCTACAAGATATTTAGTTATTTACTAAAAGAATATTTCAGCAAAATTAGAGCTCTGCAAGATTTGTTAAAAGGATCTTTTAGTTAAAATAAAAAAGCTCACTATTATTCATCTACTACATTCGTATATACAACTATTTCTGTTATATAATATATATATATATATATATATATATATATATATATATATATATATATATATATATTTATCTAATTATTAAAAATATATATATTGTATACTTAAAAAACATACCTTAATATATAGAGATATATATATATATATATAATATATATATATATATAAAAGCATAAATTTCGCTAATGTTAACAAATGGATTATGGTGTATGAAGCTAAATATTTAGAATTTTAATGAAAAAAATATTTAATTCCTTAAAGAAAGATTCGACCTGAAGCCGGATATTGAAATGACATCCGGCGGATCCGCACATTGTTACATCATTGGTATAATTTTTAATTGATTGATATTATTTTAAAAACAAAAATATGAATTTCTTCTTCTATACAACACTTGAAACAGATCCATTAATTTTTAGTTTATATTTTTTTATGACCAAAAAATCCTTCTAGATTTTATTGCAGATTTTTACATCTCTTTCACAGTTTTGAGATTTTTGAGTTGTCGGTTAAGGGTTGTAAAGTTTTATTGCAGTCATGCTTGACTAAGCAAAGTTTATAGTATATATAATAGTATATATTATAGTATATATATTAATATATATTATAAAATATTTTATATAAATAATTATATATATATATTTATATATATATATCAATATATATATATATATATATATATATATATATTGTAAAACATCAAGAGAAATCCTTTCATCAGTGGTTTGTGATACTCGGTTCTATATATGTATTTATTTAAAAATCGTAGATTATATTCGAACAGGTTTCTTCTAATTATGATGTTTTTTGGATGCTTAGAATGGCTGAGCTTAGGGTGGGTGGATTGGATATTAACTTAAATTGTAGGACTGCCGCTTTCACTCTAATAAAGTTGGCTTGAAGATTTGCTCTAATTTGAAACAAGAAGTTTCTTTAGTTGTTCTCAGGTTTTTCTATAGCTTTCTTATTAATTGTTAGGATTTCACCTCAAATTTTTCTTCCTGTAAAACCCTGGCTTTGGCTTCTTAAATAGTTTTGCTTTTAGGATTTAGCTTGAAGTATTAGTCAATTGCTTATAATTCCCACCTCAATTTGTTTCTTTTTCTTCTTTGTGAATTAATAAGCTCTTGAATGAATAGATGGTACTAAGTGTAGTCTTCAATATCTTTCTAATGTTGATTGAAGTTCAAATTCTGTAACTTGCTTTTATTTCTTTGTTTTATTTAGGCAAAGTTGAACAGTTTTTGTTGTTTCACAGCTGCTTGAGTTTCTGCATTTGCTTGTAGGACTCTCCTGGTTAGAACAGCACTTAACAGCCTTTTTCTTTAACCTTTATTCTATTTGCAAGCCTTTATTTTTGCCCCACCCAATATTCTGATTTCCTCAGCAATTTTCTCTGTGTTGCAATCAATTTTTGCTTTTCTACATATCTAATATTTTGGTTATTTTTTGTAACCATAGTTGATGTTCACATAGTATGAATAGTAATGAATTTTCTTTAATCCTAATTTTCCTATTTTATTTTATTATTATTATTATTTTGTTTTCTTATATTTTAATGCAAAATAGTAACATATTCCCCCTTTTGCTAAGAATATTAAGTTTTCTTGTTATTCTTAGTTTCCTTAGAGTTTACAATTCTGTTGTCTTAATTTATTTTCACATCTACTATTCTCACTCTGTTTGAGTCATCTTTGTAAACTTTCACTATTTTTCCTAAATTCCACATATTTCTTGGTTTGAAGTCATCTATTAAAAGAACTAAATCTCCTTCTTTGTGTGATTCTTTTTCTGCTAACCATTTACTTCTTTTTTGCAATAAAGGGACATATTCTTTGATCCATCTTTTCCAAAACAAATCAGCAAGATACTGAACTTGTTTCCATCTTTTATATAAATAGCAATCTTTGTCCTGAAATAATCCTGGAGGAAAAGTTATATTACTTTAAGAGTTAGTGATGATTTGGTGGTCAAAGCTTCTACAGTTTTCTAAATCATTTGAAAATTCAGTTATTGGTCTATTATTTATAATGAATTCTATCTCACAGAATAAAGTGTTCAAGTTATCATCTGTCAACCTTATTGGCTGTTCTAAGGAGTGAAGCTTGTAATATATTTTTTACAGTTCTAATATGTCTCTCAAAATGACCTCTTTTATGAGAACTATGATGTGGTGGCTGAAATATTCACTGTATTTCTTTTTGCTCAAAAAATTTATTTAGCTTTGCTTTAGTGCAATTTTTACCTTGTTCCTTTTAATTCTTTGTTAGCTTTCACAAAGTTCAATCCTTTATCTGATCGGATCAATTTCACATTGCTCTGCGGCTTATAAATCTTCTTAGAGGCATTGATAAGTTTCAGTATCTAATGAATATAACATCTCTAAATGTATGGCTCTGCTACTTAAACATGAGAATATCAATCCATATCTTTTTTCTCTTACCTTCCCTCTTCCCCTTACTACAAGAAAAGGGCCAAAGGCATCAATACCAATACTTGTAAATGGTGGTACATCACATTCTAATCTATCTTTGGGCAAATCTCCCATCAACTGCTGAGTTGGCCTTGTATGGAGCTTCCTACATATTATGCAATCTTTTAAAATCTTCTTAATATTTCTACTTGCTCCAATGATATAGTACTTCTCTCTTAAAGCATTTAAAACGGTTTGTTTTCCTAAATGTCCATTAATTTTACCATTAAATGTCTCATTATTACATTCAATGAATTACAACTATATTGGATGTTTAAAAATATATGTAACATCATTCAGATTTTATTCCTCCGCACCTACTCTTAATATTCCATTATCATCTAAAAATGGTAGAAATTTTGCCAAAATGTGCTTTTTGGCAAAAAGCTTCTTTCCTTTTTTATTTTGTATTGTATATCATGAAATTCTTTAATTTTTGTACATATTTGTAAATAGCCTTTTCTGCATTTTTCAATGGTGATTGTTCATAGCACTTTATTCAGGCTTTTTTATGGCAAATTTTCTTTAATCTCTTAAAATCCATGCTTTTTGTTTTTTAATTTATCCAATCTGAGACCAGAATGTATGAGCTTGTCTGTTGAACTTTCTTGTAGTTGTATGGTGGCTATTACAGGTTTACTTTTTATAATTTCATCATTTTCATCATCTAATTTTTATGTTCTTTATTTTGCTCAGGCCAATAAGCTTTGTCTTTGTACAAAATTTCTGGACCAGTGCTCCATAGTTTATTGTTCAAAAACTCATTAACAGATATCCTTTTACTTGCTATATCTGCAATATTTAGCTTGCCTGGTACATAATTCCATTGGCTTATATCTGTTTGTGATCTAATATAATTAACTCTATTATGTACAAATCTTTTGAAGTCTTTTTTGATTTCCATTTTAATATATTGTAATAGCAATTTTAATTTATTTTCATTTTGGTACATAAAGTAAATAACTAATTATTTTTCCAAAATTTACTATATGTTGACAGCTAATTTGGCTGCACTCAAATTTATTCTTGGTATAGTTAACAATCAAATTTTTATTTAAATGGGTATAATCTTGTTTAGATAAACAATTGAAAATAGTTTTCGTCAAATTACATCCAATGAACCTTATATATGCTACTGCAGCATATGCTATCTGTGAACAATCTGAAAATAATGTAGTTCTCCCAATTTTATACTTTTAGACAATTTGGATGTATGGCCCTAGAATGAAAATCATCTAGCTATATGCAATCCCACCTCTCCCTCCCCACCGACCCCACCACATCATCTTATGCTACTCTTTTTTTTATATTCTAAATGGGATTTCATCATACCCAGCTCTACTTATTTCTATCGCCAATAACATTTGAATTCTTTTTTAGCTACTAGTCAGGCCTGGGCTAATAATACTAGTGGCATCATATTAATGCGGAAAAAATGCAACTGAGTATCTTCTTTTTGTCAAATTTTTATTTAGATACATAATCTACCTAAGCTTTTCATAAATCTATTTCTTGGGTCCAAAAACATAATACTTTTGTAAAGGTAATCTTTCTCTAAAGATAGGTTTTTATTTCTTAAAATCTTTACTTAAGTCCTTGTTTATCAATATTTTCCAAAATTTCTTTTGAATTACTACTGCTCAATAACATTCAATCCATAATTGTTTAAAACTATGATAGACTTGGTGAGAAATTGCTACAGCCTCATCTTCTGATTTCACAGACTTTAAACAATCATCAACATAGAAATTTCTAGTATGGTATCTTTGGCTAGATTACTGAATTTTTCTGCTTCAATTACATGTGTAAAGTTTGGCTTCAAACACATAATTGCATTGAAGGAGAGCTCACACTTCCAAATATATGAACTTTAACCCTGTATTCTTCTGGAGTTTTATCTAAATTACTATTTGGGAACCATAAGAAGCGCTGATAATCTTTATCTTTGTCAAGTACTTGTATTTGATAAAACATCTTCTCTATATCTGCTATTGAAATCATATTTCTGTCTTTTCTGAACTTGAAAAGCGTGCCTTGAAGGTTAAAACTCTAGACAAGACCAGTGAGTGGAGGCTATTATTTAAAGAAACACCATTGTATGGCAAAGCTGCATTAAATACTACTCTCAATTTTTTTTTTGTGGATCGGATTACACTATGGTGTGTTAAATAGAATCTGTCATTGTTTAATAATTCCATGTTTTCTCACTTTTTCTGCAAATTTAGTTTAATCATTTCATTATGCTATCACTTACTGTACAAATATTCTTGGTCTTATTAAAAATTTACTTTTTAATGAGAACAGTCTTGCTAATGCTTGATTTTTGTTAATTAGGAAAATGCTGATTTTCTTTTTAAAATGGTAAACCAACTTGAAATTTACCTGTAAATTGTTCTTTATTGGGTAATGTATTTTCAACCTTATTCTTCCACTTCAAATCTTCTACACTTTCACAAGACTTGCTCGGATTCTTTTCAGAAAACTCTTCTGAGCAGTAATTTTTTCAAAGCAAAATTATTATCTTCTTGTTGTATTTGGGTCTTATGACATCTTAAACTCATGAAGCTGGTATACCATCTGGTGTCGAACCTTGTAAAGCCCAAATGAATATTTAACTGCAAAGGGATAGTTATAATGACCTTCCACTACTTCTATAGGTTTTAACAATTTACTCTGGTTCATTCCTATTAATAATCCAATTTTTGATTCTATGAAATTGAAGGGCACATGATTCAAGTATTCTAATCCATTTATATCTTTGATAGATGGACTTTCTTCCATTTTAAAGGGCCAATTTTCTTTGCAGTATATATTATTTATGGTTTCAGATTTCCTCATCTCAATATCATAAATTTCTAAGTTATTTAAAATATATGTTTTTATTTTATTCTGTCCATACATTGTAGTTATATCTATATCTTTATGAGGTTTCATATATGACATACCTAGTTCTGCAGCTAAATTTAGATCCATAAAACATGCTGATGAATATGTATCTAGACCCATGTATGTCTTAATCACTTTATCTTTACCTTTAAGCTTAATTTTAACTGCTACTGCAGGATAAAATAGCTTTTTGTTACTTACTTTTGTCTGAAAGGTTTTTGCTTCATTACTTCCTGGTTCTTTTGACTCTACTTTCTTATCTTTATTTTCTAAATTCACAGTGAGAGTGCTGCTGGTGAGATATTTGAACAATCTTGCTCTTTGGCACTATCTTTTTCTCTATGCAGAAATGTTAAATGTTGCTTATTACATTTTTCACATTTTTCTGGTCTTTTTACAATTACTACTAAAATGATTTGATCTGAGGCACTTAAAGCATAATTTATTGTCTTTAATGAACTTTTGTTATTTCATCTTGGCTTTGTTTTTCTAAAATTTTGCAATTTAAGTATACTATGATTGTCTTTTTTTACAAAAATTGCCAAACTGTGATTTATTTTATTTTTATTATTTAAAACTTAACCTACATAATTCTTTTTATTGTATTATTATTTATTCCATTTATTATTATTATTATCACATTTTTGTTGTTATTTCTATGGTCATTATTATTTTCCTTTGTATAAAGTGACTTACCAATTTCTTCATTTTGTAATTTTGTTTGTTTGGTTTTGTACCAATGCCAAGTTCTCCAAATAGAGGTGTATTCATTATTCTTGCTTCTTTTTCAACAAACTTTGTAAATGTATCTAAGCTTACCTTTTTTTTATTTTTCTTCATTATTATACTATCAACTTTATATCTCCACTTATCACGCTGTTTGTAGGGCAAGTTTTTTAATTATTCTATAAATAGCACCAGTAGAATTCAAATTCTTTCAATGGAGTAATATTTTCCATTGGCATTATTAATAGCATCTAAAACAAAGAAAATTCTGCCATAGCTTCATCTTCATTCTTAATTTCATTCCAGTTTTCTAACTTTTTCAAATATGTATTTGCAAGTAACTTGTTCATTTCCATATTGTTTTTCGAGTTTTTCTACTGCCTTTTTATAACTTTATTTTTTCATCTAAATGCATACAACTTCTTTACTATGTTTTCTGCTTTACCTTCTGTATATTTGATTAAATAGGAAAGTTTGTTCATTTCATTCTCACATTTTCCTTCTATATTAGTTTTAAAAACTAGCATAAAATCTTTATATTTAGTTGGATTCCTTTCCATTAAATATTTCAGGCTCACATGTTGGAAGAGGATTGTTAATACTCACTTCTAACTTTTGTTTTAAAATTTCTACTAATTTTGACTCCTGATTGTTATTTTCACCTATACTTTTTATTTTAGTTTCTGAAAAATTTCCATTTTTATTTTCATTTTTTTACAGAAGTATCGCTAATACTGAAAATTGGACTTTCTAATTTTTGTTCAATTTTTATAAGACTCTGCTCTAAATTTTTTATATGACTAACTGTGTTGGTATAAATCAAGCTTTCTAGTTCCTTTTTTTCCAGCAAAGTTTGTTCATGCTCTTTGTAATTTTATTTTACTTTTTTCTATCTCAAGTAACAAAGATTGGGCTATTGAATTTTTTGAACTAGCTACACTTGCTTTACTCACTTTACTTGATACATTACTAGCACTGTCTTGTGGCATAATCCTTGGCTCATATTTACTCATATATTTTGAAATATCACTTTTTAACTCATTATATGGCTTTAGTTTTAGTGTAAGCCACTGCTGTATTTTATCTGCCTCTACAGATTCTGAAATTAATTCACTACAAGAATTTTTTAATGATTCTACTTTTGCATCTAATGTTAATTCATCAGTTTTAATTTCGAGACTTAAATCTAAGTCATTTAAGAAAGCATGCCATAATTTGCCTTTAATAATGTTAATTTTAAAGGTAACCGCTGCTAATTTTCCTGAAGGAACCTTAAAACCTCCTTCAGTTGTTTCTATTTCATCTTGATTGTCGATACCTTCTATTTGTTCGATATCGCTCATTTTTTTTTTTTTTTATTATTATTATTAAAAACTAATAATAAAAAAAAATATTAAACTAAATATTTATCAAATTCATTCACTCATTTTATTTTATGTAAAAAAAAAAATAAAAAAAATAAAGGAAGGATGTTATTTTTCAACACGATTTATATATACAGATAAATTTTATATTTCGTATATGAAAGTTTACCTGTATATATTTTTTATTTATTTTATTATTTTTATTTTGCTATACTTATTTATACTTATTGTCAATCGGATGACGATCATTCCTCACATGTGACAGCTTTGTGTTCTTCATCCAAGCTTCTAATTAGAAGAACTATATAAAACATCAAGAGAAATCCTTTCATCAGTGGTTTGTGATACTCGGTTCTATATATGTATTTATTTAAACATCGTAGATATATTCGAACAGGTTCTTCTAATTACTGATGTTTTTGGATCTTAGAATGGCTGAGCTTAGGGTGGGTGGATTGGATATTACTTAAATTGTAGGACTGCCGCTTTATTAATAAAGTTGCTTGAAGATTGCTCTAATATTGAAAAAGAGTTTCTTAGTTGTTCTCAGGTTTCTTCTATAGCTTCTTTATTAATTGTTAGGATTTCACCTCAAATTTTTCTTCCTTGTAAAACCCTGGCTTTGGCTTCTTAAATAGTTTTGCTTTTAGGATTCAGCTTGAAGTATTAGTCAATTGCTTATAATTCCACCTCAATTGTTTCTTTTTCTTCTTTGTGAAATTAATAAGCTCTTGAATTGATTGAATAGATGGTACTAAGTGTTTCTTCAATTTCTTCCTAATGTTGATTGAAGTTCAAATTCTGTACTTTGCTTTTATTTTCTTTGTTTACTTTAGCAAAGTTGACAGTTTTGTTGTTTCAACAGCCTGCTTGAGTTTCTGCAATGGCTTATATTGCTTGCAGTATCCTAGTTTTTCTTAATATTCGGCTTTCTGTAGCCTTTATTCTATTTGCAAGCCCTTATTTTTCACCGCACCCAATATTCTGATTTCCTCAGCAATTTTCTCTGTGTTGCAATCAATTTTTGCTTTTCTACATATCTAATATTTTGGTTATTTTTTGTAACCATAGTTGATGTTCACATAGTATGAATAGTAATGAATTTTCTTTAATCCTAATTTTCCTATTTTATTTTATTATTATTATTATTTTGTTTTCTTATATTTTAATGCAAAATATAACATATATATATATATACCTGTGTACGTGTCTTATGACTGCACCCTCTCTCATTGAACACATATAAGGTATGTCACTTATTTCATCTTGCCCGCTGAGCCCACCTATATTAAGAGGTGCTTCTAACTTAACTATAACTGTTAAGCTCTATTACTCTATACTAGTGCTGTGGCGTTGCCATCAAAACAATTTCTGAGTCCGATTGAGAAATTCCAGAAATTTCCAATGCTGGTTCCAAAAATCTTGACTCTTCTTCCGATTCTGAATGTAAGTTCCTCTTTATCGTATAATGCCAATATAATCTAGGACTCAAATTCTCACAAAAATTCACTTTCCGATTCTCGATACAGATTGCAGTTCATCGTCCCATCACTACTCTATGCTAAAGTCTTTTGATTTGCATAAAATTTCTTCTTAATAATTTACTTCTAAATTTCTTTATAATTCTTTAGTATTTGTCTTCATTTCCTACTAAAAAATACTACTTGACATTTATTTCGATATGTTTCCAGCAACTTAATAAACCTTTGGATCACTGGAAGAAAAAATTCCTTAATCTTTTAATTACGGATTAAATTGTATGGAATCTCTTTAACCCTTCGTCTTCGTTAATTTCTATCAATATAAATATATTAACATTTTCAATAATAATGCAAAATTTTTCACTTTATCATGATGTGTTTTGTTATTTACATCTGTATTTTTGATAATAAAATATAGCATTTAGCTGAGACGTAACTTTGAGATAATGTTCTTCTTTTGCATCGAAATTATTATATTTGATGATCCTAATTCAGGGCTGCGGAGCCGGAGCCGGAGCCGGGAGCCGGAGCCGTGGAGCCGCAAGGTTTTGGGTGGAGCCGGAGCCGGAGGCGAAATCTTTGGGGTGCCTGGAGCCGGAGCCGGAGTCGGAGGCGAAATTTTCGAGGGACTTAGAGCCGGAGCCGGAGTCGGAGCCGCAAAAAAGACGCTGCTCCGGCTCCGGCATGTACAAAATTAAGTAATTATTTATTTGATTACTAACAGGTTTTATATATATATATATAATATATATTATAATATATAATATATAATATATATATATATATATATTATATATATATATATATATATATATATATATATATATTATATATATTATATCTATAATATATATATAATATTATATATTATATATATATATAATATAAATAAATTAATATATATTATATTATATATTATTATATATATATATATATAATATATATATATATATATATATATATATATATTATATATATATATATAATATATTATATATATACTTAATTGAGAAAGATCACCTCAATCTAGATACTTCTATAGTTTGGGACAATTGGTTTAAAACTTAAAAGTGTTTTTCTGTTAAGGGATATATAATATATATATATATATATATGTACAGTATATATATATATATACAGTATATATATATATGTACATATATATATATATATATAATATATATATATATATATATATATATTATATATATAATACATATATATATATATATTATATATATATATAATATGTTATATATATTTTCAGAAATATGCTTATGTTTATTTATTGTTCAAAACTAAAAAAGGTTCTATACTTCTTTAGGTAACTTTAATTAATTAAGTTTATTATCCTTAAAAAAAATCATGTCAACTAAACCAAAATCGAAAACACCTCATGTAATTGAATATTTTATTCTCTCTGAAGATAAAAGTACTTACATTTGTCAATTATGAAATAGTTAACACAGTTAATGGAAACAGTCAGTTCGATCATGATTTAAAGAGTTTACCAAACCACCGTTACTCATGGGGGCCACAATTCATCTACTGGATCTTTTAAATTAATGGGACATTTCGAATGCTCACATCCAAACATCGCTGCATTGCAAACACGACACCTGAACAAAAAGCTCTTCGCAAATTCATCCCCGATTCCCGCCATCCCACTACCACAATTTCTTTCAAATTGTTAAAATACTTGGCACTATCTAATGGTCAAATGAAAAATTCAAACTATAATTGGATTATAATGGTTGTTAAAGAAAGTGACCCATTAGGATTTTTTTGCAAGAGTAGGATTTAAAAGCACTATGTGGAGACATGACTTTGAAAAGTGGAAGTTCCTTTAGACCGGGAAATATTCGAAAACAGTTCTAAGGGGAAGAGGTTAAGCAAAAATAAGCTTAAAAATTGCTTAAAGGGAAGCTTCTTGCATTTTAAAAATGGATACTAGAACAAGGGAAAAGCTAATTATTTTGCTATTTATTTATATTGTGGGCGTTAGAGTAAAAACAATATTAATATACGTTAACAGTAGAGATTACCAAATCGCAACAATTTCAACCTAATATTATCCGAGAACTTTGTTTTGACGTTTTTTAAATGAATAGAATATATAATAGAAGGCAAGTATCAGCTTAGTTACGGATCGCGCATCAAAAATGATCAGTTTGATTGAAAAATTAAATCAGGACAATGAGGATGAGGAATAGGAAGCTGGTAAATGTGATATGATTTTTATTGAATGTCAAAAACGAAGAAGTAATAGTTTGTTTTCAGAAATGAGCTTGATAAAACTATGATAAGACTATGTTCCGACGACATTATCATTTCACAAATGAGGTGTGGAGTTCATACTTTATGTTAGCAGCGCGTGATTGTCTCCGCAATACTCATGCAGTAAATCTTATAAGCAAGGCGAAACAAACAGCAAAAGCAACGGCGAATCCAATATTTAATGGAAGTTCCTAAAAGCGTCAAGCCTGGAGAAAGTTTTCAAATCTTAAGATCACAGAGTACAAGATGGAGAAGTATGGTCTTATTTGCTTCGAAAGGCTTTTTTGCAACTAAAAGACCAATATTAGTACTGATGCTTGCCGGTACTCCGTGAAAACTTTCCTCTCTCGCGATAGGTTTTAGTGGGAACAATATCGAACACTCAAAAATTACTTCATTCGCCACGCTCTCTCCGCACTGAGAATTTTTTTTTTTTAATAGAGAATGGATTTTATCAAATGACACTGGTAATTAGAAAGAAGGGAAAGAATGTTAAATGAAACTAAATATTTTTGTCGGCCATCTTTGTTGGTCACAGTTCAGTATCTTCCTCAGAACTGAAAGATTCTGACTATTTAAATGCTAGGAATGCTGTTTGTGGAACTAGGATTAAGAATGAATATACTATCGAGAAATTGGGGTCGGAAGTCAGATAGTTCGCAGTTTGCAGGAATCCTCCTTGTGGTATCTTGCCAATGAAGAGGTTAAAATTTGACCACTGGATCAATGCAGGAAGCGACTTTGAAAAAAGACATTCTACCAGTAAAAGACCTTTAACATAAAAATCCTCTAGAAAATATACAAATTTAGAATTCCACAAGGAATTAGACGAATTATAAAAAATAAAAATCAACCGGAAATCAAATTCAACAGTTAATTAAAAGAGGATTTCCTACTATTCTAACAATTTTTCAAGATTTAGCTTTACACAATTACAGCCTTTCCATCCTAGTCAAGTGAATATTGAGAGCTTATTTTTTTGCTTAAAAATTTTAAAATTGGGGATCTTAGGAGATCGCTAAAGGAGGATTTTATTGAAAAAATTTTTATTTTTTTAAGAAAATTGTTTTTGATAAATTTATGGTGCATATGCTAGGGCAGCAGTCAAAGGAAAATTAATTTTTAAAAATTTAGGAAAGAAAGTGTATTATAGAAATTTTTCTTGAAATAAAAAATGTTTTTAATCAAATAATATTAATACGTTCAGCAGCATCATAGTTCAAAGAGGAAATATTTTAAACTTTAAGGTGAAACTGAAATATAATTTTTCCGTTTTTTAAAAAAAAATAAAAAAACTTTTTAGTAAAATTATTATACGTAAATGTACAGGCAGTTCATCGTTCGAAGAGGAATTGTATTAAAATTTAGGAAGAAAGTGAATTATTCTTTTTCTGTATTTCTTAAAAATCTTATTTACTATAAAACATTTTCTGTTTTTAATTCTAAGTTAATAAAGATGTCATTAACAAACATTCAATTTCATCAAACCATAAAAATTTTGTAACAGAGAATTAATGATTTCATATTTGTAAATAGAAAAGGAATTATAACTAGAGGTCGGAGCCGGAGCCGGAGCCGGAGCCGGAGCCGAACAATCTTAAAATGCCGGAGCCGGAGCCGGAGTCGGAGCCGAGCAATTTTAAAATGCCGGAGGCGGAGCCGGAGTCGGAGCCGGATAATTTTAAAATGCTGGAGCCGGAGCCGGAGTCGGAGCCGGGTAATTTTAAAATGATGGAGCCGGAGCCGGAGTCGGAGCCGTAAAAAAATTTGCCGGCTCCGCAGCCCTGGATCCTATGATTCTCCTTAATTATAAATTTCTCACTACTCACTACTCACTACTCTATGCTAAAGTCTTTTGATTTGCATAAAATTTCTTCTTAATAATTTACTTCTAAATTTCTTTATAATTCATTAGTATTTGTCTTCATTTCCTACTAAAAAATACTACTTGACATTTATTTCGATATGTTTCCAGCAACTTAATAAACCTTTGGATCACTGGAAGAAAAAATTCCTTAATCTTTTAATTACGGATTAAATTGTATGGAATCTCTTTAACCCTTCGTCTTCGTTAATTTCTATCAATATAAATATATTAACATTTTCAATAATAATGCAAAATTTTTCACTTTATCATGATGTGTTTTGTTATTTACATCTGTATTTTTGATAATAAAATATAGCATTTAGCTGAGACGTAACTTTGAGATAATGTTCTTCTTTTGCATCGAAATTATTATATTTGATGATCCTATGATTCTCCTTAATTATAAATTTCTCACTACTCACTACTCACTACTCTATGCTAAAGTCTTTTGATTTGCCAATAAATAAGCATCTAATATATTATTTCTAAGTTCTAATAGATTTTGCATATATGTGTCTTCATTTCCTACTAAAAAATACTACTTGACATTTATTTCGATATGTTTCCAGCAACTTAATAAACCTTTGGATCACTGGAAGAGAAAAAAATTACCTTAATCTTTTTTATTCCATTATGAATAGCGAGGACGATAAAAAAAATTTGCGATCCTTAATTGAAAAAATCGAGGATAGGTGTAATCAAAAAACGAAAGACCTGGGGTTTTGTTATTTACATCTGTATTTTTGATAATAAAATATAGCATTTAGCTGAGACGTAACTTTGAGATAATGTTCTTCTTTTGCATCGAAATTATTATATTTGATGATCCTATGATTCTCCTTAATTATAAATTTCTTTACCAAAGAACTCCCACATAATTACTTCCAACGCCCATGCCTGTCGTTTCCTTTAACTTCTTTACTGCTGTAGTTTATTAAGTTCTTATCTTTTCACTTTTTATTCAATTTCCTTCTGATATATCGCGAGAAGAACGTCCTGAATTACCCCCAAAGCTTCCTCCAAAGTCTATTCCGAAACTTCCTTCTAAAACTTCTCTAAAATTAACTAGTACTTTTCAGTACACTACTCCTACTTATTCTCAACGAATGTATCCTGTTTGAAATATTTTACATCATTTCCATTCTACCCCTTTCACTGATGTGACTTCATCTCCTTCTACCCCTATTCCCCAAACTTCTACAGCTACCACTACTTCGAGTTCTACTGCTTCTTCTAGTGTAGATCCTGCTAGTACTGGTGCAATTCCAAAAGATATTACTTATATAATTTATTCATACAAACTTATCTATACACTCACCAAAAACATAAATATATATAATATGTTCGACTTAGTTTT
>JABUQX010034696.1:5000-25065 GCA_015478945.1 Trachelipus rathkii | reverse complement strand
CATTGTGCTGGTTCAGTTCAGGATGGGTGTTTAACCGTTTCTGCATTTATCATTGAAACGCTTTCATATTTTCGTGCATACACTTCATATATATTTTTATATATATATATATATATATATATATATATATATATATATATATATATACTATATATATATATATATATATATATATATATATATATAGAGAGGTTCCCTATGGAAATTTTACAAAGTTTTTGAAATAGACGAAAGGAAGACGGAATATTTTTTAGGGGGTGCTGAGAATGAAAACCTTGGAAATGGACGTTGAAGGCAGAAATTTGGTGAGTGGATAGAAAAGAATGAATGAAATAGTGAGGTTAAGTATGAAGAGGTTCCCCTTAGGGGGTGCTGAGCCCTAAACCTTGTAAATGGACTTAGGAGGCTGAAATTTGATGGAGGTGGGTAGAACGAATAAAATAGAGTACTGAGGTTAAGTTAAGTGCTGATCTTTAAGAAAGAGGTGCTGAGCCCCAAAATCTTGGAAATGGACGTAGAAGGCTGAAATTTGGTGAGTGGATATATATATATATATATATATATATATATATATATATATATATATATATATATATATATATATATATATATTAAAACATATATATTTATATATATATATTATATATATATATATATATATATATATATATATATATATATATCATCGAACACCTGGTTTTCCAAACAAATCTCTATTCAGTTGAAATGAAAGGCACTTCAGTAAATACTAAGAAGTCAGAAATGGAACAGTTTCTTGGCATGCATGTATTGAGTGGGAATGTGCCTATGCCTTCTTATCGAATGTACTGGAACAGAGCAACAAGGTTTGAGTCTATTGCATGTATTATGTCGAGAAACCGCTTTGAATTACTAAAGCGATTCTTGCACATAAGCAATAATGATAATATGAAGCCTAGGGATGTTCCTGATTATGATAAGCTGTTCAAGATTCCTCCTATCATCAGTCAATAAAAAGCAACTTTTTGAAAATAGATCTTGAAGAGCATAATTTTGGTGTGAGATCATGATTCCTTTCAAGGACATAGTTCTTTGAAACAGTATATCAAAAACAAACCACACAAATGGGGAATCAAGGTATTTGCTAGATGTGGAACTAGTGGGATAGTATATGACTTTGAAATATATGTAGGTAAATGTACAGTTAGTCATGCAAAAACTGTAGAGGGTCCTCCGATTATAGGACTGAAATAACAAGAAACATAACTGCTGTGAAGTGGTATGAACTGTACATGTTGTATCGTCTTTGATAGGCAACAATCCAATGGGTATTGTAAAGTGATGGTCACTTCTGGATAAAAAATATATTGATGTTCCTATTTCTGCAGTTGTAAAAGAATATAATACCCATATGGTTGGTGTTGACTTGAATGATATGTTTGTATCATTGAATAGGACTAAAATAGGTGTAAAACGATATTACCTAAAAATATTTTTCATCTATTGGTATAACAATTGTCAATGCTTGGCTATTGTATAGACGGCATTGTTTACAGAAAAAAGAAAAACTATGGAAAAAATTAGTTGAATTTCGTTCTGAAATTGGAGAAGCGCTTATACAATGTGGAAATGATACAGCTAGAAAAAGAGGAAGACCATCAAAAGAAACTCTAGACATGCTGAACCCCAAACGCTTGCGAGTACCCAGGCCAGTAGATGATGTGAGATATGATGGTTTACATCATTTGCCTGAACCTGGTAATGAAAAAGAAAAGTGTAAGAATTGTATAAAAAAATTCTCACAAATAAAATGTAGTAAAGGTTTATTATGTCAAGATTTTTTGTGGTATAAAATAATTCATTTGGAACTATATATATATATATATATATATATATATATATATATATATATATATATATATATATACTATATATATATATATATATATATATATATATATGTATGCTAAATATTACATATATATATATATATATATATATATATATATATATATATATATATATAAAACAACATATATAGCATATATATATATATATATATATATATATATAGATACTAAATATTGTTTATATATATATATATATATATATATATATATATATATATATATATATATATATATATATATATATATAGATATAAATATTTTATATATATATATATATATATATATATATATATATATATATATATATATATATATATATATATATATATATATATATATATATATATATATATATATATATATATATATATATAATACAAAAAATTATTTTTTAATTGTAAGGTTTCATTCACAAAGGATTTCATTTTTTTTATTTTACATAGGATGTTTCCAATGTATAATTTTTTATACATTTGAATTTTTTATTATTATATTATTTTTTTAGCAAAATGTTTGACTTATTTGTGTTTAATAGTCTTATTTAAACTAGTTTTACGCAAAAATAATTTTTTTTTTCGAGAACAATTAATTTGGGAAAGAAAGGGTTAAAGAGCATCATTTCATCAAATTTGGAGATGGTAAGGCAGGGACAACTTACAAAACTGGTCCACCTGATGTGAAATCACCCAAATACTTGGATGAAATTTTGTGCAATCCACCAACAGCAGATCGTTTTTTCAGTCAATGCAAACCTTTCATAAAATTAAGATTTTATAGTAAAGTTATCAAAAGTATTTCATGATAACATGGTAGATGAAGTACAGTATTCACAGTGGATATCAACTGATAGAACAACTATATACTATGGTACAAAATAGATGAATTCATTAAAGAATTTTGTAGAATTCAAATTTTGAAGAGATGGTTTTATAGCTAAATAACAGCCAATATTCTGCTCTAAGAGGAAGGAATATTTAAAGAAAGGCGATATAGTTACTGGAGATTTTTCAGAAAATTATTTGTTTGTTCTCCAGGATACTGCACAAGGATTCCATTATAATAATACTCAAGCAACACTGCATCCTCTTGTTTGCTACTAGAGGGATGGAGAAGAGGTGAATCATCATCTAAGTGTGGTGATTACCTCTGACTGCTTTTATCATGCTACAGTAGTTGTTCACTTGTATCAAAGAAAACCGATTGTTTATCTTAGAACACTTAATGGTTTGATGCCGAGTGAGTGATATCTATTTTTAGATGTAACTCAAAACAAAATTATAAAAATTTTATAATTTTTGTTATCATATAACTGACTTTGAAATAAAAGCACAATGGCACTTACTTTTTTTGCCACCTCCCATGGAAAAGGACCATGAGATGGTCTTGGTGGTACTGTAAAAAGATTAGCTGCAAAAACAAGTCTACAGCAACCTTATAACAACCAAATTATGACACCAATACAGTTATTTGAATTTGGAAGATACATCATTCAAGGAATATATTTCATTTATTCAAACACTTCAGTATTTGGCTAAAAGAAGAGTTAGACTTAGAAAAGTGATTTAAAAATGCAAATACAATTCCTGGAATACAAAAACATTCAAGGAATATATTTCATTTATTCAAACACTTTGAAATGAATAAGAGAAGAGTTAGACTTACACGAGCGACTTAAAAATATAAATACTATTCCAGGATCACAGAAATTACATAGCCTAGTTTTGTTCAATTTTCTCAAGTAGAAATGGAAGTGAGGACAGTTTCAAGTATCAGTCAAGGATCAAAAATAGTAAGACTTACAAAGCTGCAGAAATTAAATAGAACTCAGTAGAAATGGGGAGATATTTTTAATCAAGCATATTATGACAATTATATATGTCTATGGTTCTTGGATGTATGCGAGACACTCTTATAAGCGAGAAACTTAATTCTTAATACCTTAAATCTCGCGTGCGTAGTGATTGTGCTATCCATTCTATATATATATCTCTATATATTGTAGTCATTCGCTCATTTCGATATCTCTAAAAGTTGTGATCGAGTACTGGAAACTGGGAAGGGGACTTATCTACTAACCAGAAACAAAAATTGCAAATAAGTGTCCACAAATTTCTGAAAAGCAGGGGTGAGAGGTTTTTCCTATATGACAATATATTTATTTATATATAATATATATATAATATATATACTATATAAATATAAATATACAATTATTTGTATATTAGTAAGAATTGAGGGTATAAATTATAGGTTGGGTTTTTTTATTTTATTATGTAGGTATTATGTGTTTAGTGTATTGAGTTAGTAGTATTGGTATAGTGAGAGTGTGATTAAGCAAGTCAATACTTGGTAGATCAAAGATAGTCTCATGCACAAAATTATTCTCTTGTATATGTATAATATTGTAATGTTTAAAGAAATATGTATTTCTAAAAAGATGGGGGTGTGTGGGAGTCCGTGTTTATGCTATTTTGTGCTGTGTGGGATGGCTTTGTATCAGACGTTGACTGCGTGCGTGATCTGGTGTTGGTTAGGGCCAGATGGGCTTGGGTTGGTTGTGTTGTGGTGCTGGGTTGTTTTGTATTACCAAATATTGGAGAAAGACATTTGTAGTGGCTTACCCACCATTGACCCATACTAATAGAAATTTTTTTTGATTTTTGTTTGTAGAGAGAGGGCAGATATGGGAATTGTTTGTGGTTGTTTATTATTTGGGAAAACAAACTCCTCCCAATGATTAGTATCTGGTATTAACGCAATGGTGCGTTTTGTACTATATGATTGGATATAATATTATCATGCTATGAGACTGGATGTTTTATTTAGCTAAATAAATTTATTAGACAACATTTTTTCAATAAACAACCTAGCCTAAGTAAATTACCAGCAATTGTTATTCAAGAACAATTGCGCCACTGTTTAAAATGTTATCATAGTGTTGTGCATCCAGTAATGATTGGACAAATAGAGTCTAAATCGTTAGATTCTATAAATTAGTTATAGTCTGCGTTTTGGGGAGTCCCAAGATCCAAATGTCCAGGTCAAATTAGTTTTTCTTAACTCTGACGTAAATGTATTTACTGAATCACAGTTTTAGTGTGCTACTCAAGTGCTCATAAATACCTAAGTATCTATTCATTGATCAATTATAGCTGAAGCTGATTAATATTTAACTTCAAAGTTGTGCATTGGACCTCTAAAAAATGAAACAGTGGTCATATAGTTTTGCTATGACCTGTAACTTTGGGAGATCTATCTTATACCAACAAACTTAGGTAAAGATTGATTCTCATTTTCTCAATAATGCAGCTATCAGGATGCCAAAAAAGTTGTGAAAATCGAATGAGGCAAGTGTTTCTGTGTAGCGTGATTGTCGATTATTAGTGGAATCACCCCACAACAAAGTAGTTATGGATGTTATTTAAAATTTTTCGAATTTTCATGTATGTTGTGCTAGTAGAATGAGAATGATCTTTGTAGTCCTAGAGTTTGTCATTTGATGTCAGTATGTTATTAGATGTTCTGGTTAGTTAGCTGTTGTCGTTTTAATATCGCTGTTTTATTATATATCTCTATATCTATAAGAGTATATGAGAGAAGCGTTGTTCTCGTTTATTGTTTTCAAATATATTATTAATATATTTGTATTATTTGAGTTGTATGTCAGAGTGTAGATCTGGCGTGTCCGTGATAGTTAATATCTATGTTTTTTATGTGTTGATAACGTCTATCGGGTATTTTTTGGGTGTTTTAGTTATATGCTTGAGTGTTGTATTGTGTTTAAATGTTAGTTATGATTGGAGTGATTATTTTGTGCTGATTGGTCGGTCGTTTTATGTGTGTGGGATAATGATGATAATGGTTGTTATCAGTTTGGCGGTTTGTGTGTCTCTTCAGAGTATGTTGTGTGACTATTTTTTGTGTGCTCATATATTTGTGTGTCTGGCTTTTATGAATTATTAGAGTATTTAGGTTCGTAACGAGGCTTCGATTGATTCAGTATTTTATGATCCATTGGGGTCTTGAATTTTCTAGGGTTTACTAGTTAGTAGATTGTTTTGAGTTATGTATCGATTTGAGTGTTATAGCGGCTCTATTGTTGGGCTTAGACTAGTATATTATTTTTGTTTTGATTGATTCTAGTTATACGCTGAATTATGCTTGAGTATGTGTTCCGTTAGAATACCTTGGGATGATCTCTAGAAGGCGCGTGTGGTGATGGGGATAGTTTTCGTATGGATTATTTGTCGTTTATGTGTGTAATGCCTTTGTGTGTTTAGTGCTATGCATTAGTGCCTTATCTTCAGTTGGGTGTACTTGTGGTGTGGTTTGTTGAGACCTGTCCTACGTAGGTTCAGTTATTTCTTTTATTTTATTATTTTTCAGGATAGGTAGTTTTAAGCTATTCTGTATATGAGCAGGGGTTCTGGGGGGTCTGGGGTGGGTATTTTGTTGGTGTTCCGATCTTTTTAGGGTTATTTATTAGCCGATTCTTCTCTCTCACTGTTTGTTGCCTCTGAGAGACTACTTTGTGGTTTTGATTATTGTTTTTGTGTGTGTTGTTTCTGTAAATTATTCAATGTCTCCGTTTATAGTTGAGTTTCATAAGCCGCGTTTATCAGTATAGAATGGTATGTATAGTAAGGTTGTGTATTTTAATAATTGAAGTAGTTTTGTTATAGATAAGTGGTTGGAATTATAAGTATGCTCATTTGTATTGTAGTGTGTTTTGTGTCGTTAGCCTGTATGATAGTGGTTGTGGTGAAGATGAGTCCATGCGCGAGTGTGGTTGTGTGTGTGGAGATTTGGGTCTCAGTCTGGTTTGTAGAGTTCTCTTCTTTTTGTGTGGAGTATTATGAGAATGTCGTAATTTTTTGTTGATATTTTTTTATATTGTTGTTTTTTGTTTAGTTTGGCTTAGTATTTTGGTGGTTGTTGGTTATGTTTATTTAAGTGTAATTTGGGGTAGTTTTGGTGATACTATTAAAATTATGTTAAGAAGATTAATGAAATGTCAATTTAATGATACATTAAATATGAATAAAAATGTGGTGGCCAATTCACCCCATTCGTGGACAAATGTTTAATACTTTTTAGAAATTCATATTTTTCTGCTTAGTTAATGATAGAATTTAATTTTTTATTTTTAATTTTTACATTTAAGTGATAAGTAACTTTATTGATATTAACAATTAGGCTTATGAGCTATGTAAGTAAAGATGATGGTTCGAATTATATTACATAATTAATACAGTTTAAAGTAATACTATTTAATTAGCATGTCTAATACAAAAGTAATTAAGAATAACATGTGCCTAATTCACCCCGCATGCATCAAGTTTTATGGGGGGTGAATTGGGGCCTAAGTTTAGGCCGCAGTGATTTATACCAGCTATTGTACTATTGGAACAAAAATGTTATCTGTTGCCAGTTTAAACCTAATGATACTTCAATTGTTACACTGAAAAAATAAAAATAAAATCTGTCCACATACTTTCATGTTTATAACAAAGTTTCTAAATCAGTAAATTCTATTTAATGGACTATTTTATACCCCAATAGCTAATTATCATTTTTGAATACAATATAAAGAATTCTTTCTAGTAATTAAAGATATATCTAATTAAAACTTTTAGTACTTGCCCGCGTTTGCTATTTGAGATGACTTTTATTCCCATGTTTTATTTTATTTATCAGTGGAGAATATTTTTTGAGCATTACAAGTGAGGAGGAATGGCACCCGTTCTCCAACACTAGCTTATCAATTACTTATTGTAACCTGGAATAAGATAGTCCTTAAAGTTTATTTTTAAGGCACTGTAAATGAAACTGTAATAGAGAAAAAGAGAGGAGAGGGTGTTGTTATAATGTGTAGCAGTTTTAACTTTTTTTTTCTCTTTGGGGGGACCTTAATACTGGCTTTATATTTTGATTGATATTTTTTTAAGAGTCTATGCTGTGAGTTTTATGTTGAACATTCTTAGAAAAGATACCCTCATGTAAATAAATACCCTAAATATAAATGAATTAAAACAATATAATAGCAATATATATTTTTTTGTCATAATTTTATTTCCATCTAAATATGATCACAATAGTTACAAAAGTGTTTTCGATAAATTTCAATTTTCTGATACTTTTCAAGATAGGAATTTTATTTTGTAAGCTTCGTGGAGAGTTTTAAATAATTCAAAATTCAAACGACGATGATACACTCGTATTGTTTATATAATAAATTTGTTGCTGAAAACGAAAAAGATTTAAGTTCTTAGTAAAAAAATACAGGCACTCAAAATTGTAAACCAATACAAACGACATTCTTCTTTATTAAAAAGAAGATAAAAAAAAGTTTTATAAAAATCACAGAATATAATCTTGAAAATTATCTATAATAGAGTTAAAAATCATAAGCGAAAATCGTCAGTCTCTTTAGGAAAAAAAGTTACAGCCGTTTTGATAAGGGAATCAATTTCAAGAAACTTGACTCCTAACCAGATTTTGTATAAATAAGTCACAGTCAATATTGACTCTGAACAATAATTAGTAATGAATGTAATAAAAAAAATATTATTTTGTCTCCTTTCGTCTTTAGGAAAAAAAGTTTCGGAACTCTAAATGTTTGTTAAAAAATCACATAGACGTTTCAATATTTGTAAATTCGATACTCATTTTAGGTCTTCTCTGTAGTGTGGCTTGAAATTGGGGTTTATGTTATTAGTCCCTATAGTTTTGTGTTATTTGGATCTATCATAGAGAAATGCTATGTAGAATTAACAAATTCTTATCATAACCTGAACTAGGATTGGCCTAAAACGAGCACGAAGCCCACTAATTTTTATTATAAGAAAGTCTATGGGAAATTTTTAAACTTTGAGGAGTCTGTAAACTTTTTTTCCTAAAGAGTACTGCTGAGGTTTTTTTTTCACTATTCTATATTATTACATTATGGAAAAGCGTTTAATATGGATTTTCAAAAAATAAAAAGAAATTTCGTTTTTTTTTTAATATACAAATTCTTTGAATTTTTTACAACTTTGAGGGTTTGTAACTTTTTTTCCTAAAGAGAAGCATGAAATAATTAATTTTTCTTTATCTTCTGTATTACTATTTTTTTATGAGTCTATGGGTATTGGTACTTGATTTTTTAAGTAAAAATTCTGTTATAGAGTGCAGTTATTGGAAACAGTGTTATTTAATATTTTGGATAATTCCCTTTTCATTTTTAGATGTCTTTCTCTCTGGATATAAAAATTATGTAGGCGTTGAAGGCTGCCACGTAGTTAGTGCCATTGTCCGTAGTGGTGGTTTTTTTGATTTAAGATTTTTAATTCTACATAGATTTTTGGCTGGTGTTTTGCTTTTTTTTGATACCTAATCAAGAACTTTTATTATCTTATACCTGACTTAAGTGAGGTGCCTTGTAATATTGATACCTTAACTGCTGGAGGGTGTAGATCTATATATTGAATATAGGGTCTTGTTGGTATTTTTAACATTACTTGAGATGTTGTATATACTTTTTTCCTAAAGATCCGAGCCGACAATTTTCGTTGTTTCTACTATCTTCATTTAGTTGTTGTTTTAGTGTAGTATCATCCTTGTGTATTTGGTTTTCTATAATAGATTTATCTAATATATTTCTTTTGATCAACGCCTTTTCTGTTGTGTTGTTGTTGTTGTGAACATTGATTATTTCAAATAGTATTTTTTTTTTTTTTATAATTTTTGGTATATGTTACTCAACTTTATTACCATTCACATGTATTGAGTATTATATAGGGGATAGTGATTATTTCTATTTTTAAAATACGCTCTACTGAAAACACTGTTAGTGCCTATCTCTATTTCCATTTTTAGTAATGTTCTTGAGATCACATCTTTTTTTATAGTTTTTGCTCAATATGTATTTTGGGCCATGAGTGATATTGTACATACACAAAGATTATGTGTTCCGTACGGACGCACATTTTTATCTATTCTGCAGATGACTAAGCCACGTTAGGCCGGGGCTAAGTCTCTTTGTTACCGATCATTAGTGGGTTCTCAGACTGCTTCATTGTATGAAATTGATTTAGCGTATGGAATTTGATTATAAATTATAGATTTGTCTAATGTCTTTCAATTGAAAAGTAATTCATAATTTTTTGCTGGTAGCTCGCTTTATTTTGAGTGAAATACGGAATGTATTGGAATTAATTGGTTATTATTAAAATAATATAAAATTAATTTAACTATGTCTATGTATAAGGGCTCATGTTTATTATTGTTTGATTTAGCTTTTATACTTTGTTGTGTAGGTGTTTAGTACTGGTTATGTAATCTAATTTGTTCTCCGAGCTATAAATTATAAACTAAGTTGTAATCTAAGTTGTAATCTTTGTTGTAATTTAAGTTGTAATCTAGGTTGAAATCTAACTTGGAAGTTGGAAATGTAAAAATATTAAGAATTAATTTGTTATTAACTAAAAAAGGTTGGGGAATAGTATAAATAAATATAAGTGTTTATACTATGACTGGGAGTTTCATAATAAATAAAAAGAAATACAAATAAATTTATAAAAATATAATAAGTTGCACGCACAAAATCTGACACAGATCGCAAAATAGCTGAAAATACTAGTCTGCGTTTCCAGAAGCTTGGCCGACTGCAGCTCCGCGGCGGCACACGGTCGGCACTTGTTACCGTTTTCACGAGGCCCTGTTTGCGCCCGTCTTTCTATCGTCACGGTAAAAATCGTCGCCAGTGCGCAGGCGTCCTCGTTGTTAGATCTTCAGATTTCGGTGGGAATATTAATAATATATTTCGGGGCGCGCTGCTGCTGAAGAATACTTTTGTTTAACAAAACAAATCTTTTACCAAACAGTTATGTGTCGGGAAATAGCTTGTCCCAATATATTTTTATAATAGTGTTATAGGGTGTAACGTGTATTATTAGAGGGATAGCGGTGAATATAGTTCTTTATATTGCGAGGAGATAGGTAAATATAGGATGTAGAGAGCGAATGACTATATGTCATGTATGTTTACAATTGTCTAGGCATGTTCGCGACGGGCGCTCGTTCCGTTTTCCAGTACTTCCAAAATTTCTAAATTATGTATAATGTAATTTTTTCAATCCGAAGCATTTTCTCGATGTCGATTTCACCACGGGCCGCCCTCACTCGGGCTTTTGGAAAACGCAGCTACTGTGTTGTCCGTAGTTTAGCAATGATACACTTGACTTCAACGGCTCACGATGACTCCCAAGAAAAATATTTATCCCAGAGCAATGGGAGTCAGTATATAAACAACTATTACTATTTACTTCCACTCCACACACACACCACACATTATATATATATATAGTGATATATATATATATATTATATATATATATATATATATATATATTTATAATATATATATATATGAGTATATTTATTATATTATTATATGTTATATATAATGTTATTAATATTATGTATAGTATATATATATATATTTATATATGTATATATATATATTATATATTATTATTTATATAATATATGTATATAGTTCGTGGTATTGATTATATATATATGGTAAAGCTGTTGAGACTGAGTGGGATTCTCTCACATCTATTTAATAGCAGAAATTTCTGGGAAACTAAAGTTAAAAATACTGTTTGTGAAGTTCAGAATATTATATTTAGTTAAGTTTGTTTTAGGATGTTGTGTTTTATAGTTATATCGTGAAAGTTCTTTAGTGGGCAAGCTTCTGGCAGTAATTCCAGAGAAGAAGCTTGCCACTAAAAGAATTTTCTTAAAAAATATATTTATATTATTATTACTTAATTTTTTTCTAACTTAGAATAGTTTTTTGAACAAAGCAAATTTTCGGTACCATCGTATAAGCCAGGGCTTTGGTCTCAAAATTGGGTGTATCCCTTTCTTACAGCGTTTACTATATATATAGTATATGGAGTAGTGATCATTATAGTATTAATAATATATTATATTATTATAAGTATATATATATATTAGTATATATATGTATATTCTATGTTTTAATATTATTATAGTTAATATATAAACTTATATACCTTTTATATTATTTGTGTACTATACTTTTATATTATGTATTATATATTTATAAAGATAGTAAACAATTTAAAACCACTTTAGAACTAAACAGTGTTTCTTTACATTTTATGAGTTTGAGCTGTTTTTTGTAGAAAGACTACCTAAAAGTTTTTGGTGGTGCGCGCATATATATATTTATGATTATTATAGTAAATATTATTTTATATATATGTATATTAATATATATATATATATATGGTTATATGATTATAGTTTATATCGTATATAGTAATGTAAGTATATATATATATATATTATTGAGTAATATATATATAATTTATAATAGTTTTATATAATATATTTCCACATATATCTATTCTATTTTGTGTTTATTCTAGGATATAAAATAGACCTGATTAGCTAGAATATTTTTCATTTAGTACGGAGGTGATCTTTTCATTTATTAGTGGTTTAGCGGAATCTACTTGTTGTCTCCATTTGATATAGGCTAAATTGTCCAGAAATTCACTAAAAAACAAATGTGGTCATTTACTGAGTCAGAGTAGATTGTCACTAAAAAAACATTATGAAGGTTTCATTGACTGATTCAAGATAACGGTCGTAGATCGTCAGCTTTCTGGTTTGGTTTATTCCCAATATTATAAAAAAAAAAAAAGTGTTAAGGGTGGTGGTGTGTTGTTTTGGGTGTTCAAGATATATCTCCTTTGTCTAATTTTCTTTTTTTCGTTCTTTTTCAAGATATTTTTATCTGTCAAGTGTGTCCTTTATCTCTGATTCTCTTCTGCCTTTATTGTCCTTATCCAATTACGTACTAAGTGTTAATGGTAGTAGTGCTGAATTTACTAAAGTCACAAGTGAGTTATTCTTAGGGCTGTCGAAGATGACTTCTCTATAAGAGCAAAATCTTGGAGAATAACTAGACAATCTCTAATTTGTTGTTAATATATTTGTATGTTATAGGTTGGTAGTGCTTATCTAATGTCTTGTTTGTGGTGTGTTTATTTTATTGGTTTATTATGTCTTAGATTTGTGCAGTGCTATTATGATGCTTTGTCGAGAGACGATTTTATTGTTTCATTAATTTAATCTGATTTTAGTGATTAAAGTTGTTTCGTCTGAATTGTTGCTTATGTGCGTATATTTGGTTTGCGGTCTTTCAATCGTAAGACGGGTGGTGTGTTGTCATATTTTCTGATGAGAACGTCGGTCTCTATGTCTATTATTTGCAGAGAGTTATTAGAGTCGTTAGGCCATCTTTCTATTCTCTGCAGTTATGATATTTGTGTGTTAGTCTTACAAAAACTAATTAAAGATAGTCCTTTTTATCATATGAAAAAATTAGAGACGTAGAAGCCACGTGGGCCTATCGAGAGACTAGCCTATGGGGTTTTTTGTCCTAAGTTTACTTAAGTTGGTGCCATAAAGTATATATTTAATTCAAAAAATTTGGCGTGTAGAGAGTTAATGAAGAAGCAAATGCGATCATGTGCCTAAACCCACTCCTCTTTTTAGTGTTTCCTAAAAAAAATTGCATAGCGTCGATAGACTTGAGACCTGTTAGTTTCCAGATAGTGCGACAGCTTCAAATTTTAAATTGTGTTTGGTTCTTAGACCCTTTCAAAGAGTTCACATTTCCAAATTTAGAATTTGCTGGGGTTAGCTCATCTCAACATTAATACCTCAAATAAAAATCATACTTGCTAAAGTAAGTTAGGCCTTTGTTAGCCTAGATACTTCGCTTCAAAGATATTTAGTTTTTATGGGTTCTTCAACCTTTCAAATTTTAAAATCAAAATAATTTGTCACTGTGGGGGTGGTTAGGCAAATCTTAATCCTTTTCATCTTCTTGCAAAGTTTCATTTGTTCTTGGGGTTATTCTAGCCAAATTTCAGCGAAAAGTTCTCCACCACATGAGATACAGCACTGTAGATAAAGTTAATAAAAAAATATAAAGACCTATAGTTCAAGCTCATTTCATCCCTCAAGCACAAGTAGAATATTTACCATTAGTCGATTAGAGAGTAGATCCCTACAGATAATAATAAAGATTAAAAATAAGCAGTTTATGTAAAAGATCTTGTGGATTGAAGTAGAGTCCTTGTTAAAGGATATTAAGAGAAGGATACAAATATTATAAGAAATATTTAATGATAAGCGAAATTTACTCCCTTTATTGCGTTGGAGTGTTTCATATTATGGATTATTTTGTTATGCAGATTCGTGGTGAGTAGTAGCGTTCTATGGTATGCTCGATTAAATTCAAAATTAAGATGTAGAATTAAAGGTGATCGATTAAGCGTGTTGATCATGATGAGATGCTACGCCCTCTCGAAAATAATACGTTTTGCTCTCATTTGTGTATTGGGGAATCTTTTGCTCGTTGTTAGAGCTATAGATTTTGTTTCGTTTTAGTATTCCAGGTATGAATATGGATATAGTTTTTGCTTTGTATAAGAAACCTTGATTCATGAAATGAGAGTCTCTTTTAGTAGTTTTAACATGAAGTTAGTAAGTTGTATAGTTTGGAATCTCGATTTAGAATTCTTCATCTTGCTTTAAGAGAAAGTTTTAGAAGGTAGGAATGGTATATGCATACTCTCTGATCCAGAATCCTTTTTCTATTATTTGAAAATAATTAAATAAGGTAAATGATTATGTAAAAGGAGTGTTTGGTAGGTAAATGTAGATATTTTAGGTACGAAAAATTTTCTCATTGCATGGAAACATTAAAAAGAATATTATTTATTTAAACCTGTGCTTATTTGACCAACGTATTAATGCTGACAAGGTTTACTTATGGAATGATATCAGAATCGTATTAATTATACGGAGACTTTGGTATAGTTATTGAACCGTTCATTAGATATTTCTTGTGTATAGATTGCTACTATATTGATGGTATTTATTCTTATTGTTTCCATTCATATGTTTTTTTATAAAATTACTAATGTGGGGTTGTTTGTATATAAAATATAGATATTATTTATTCTTCGTGCAGAGTGGTGTGAATACTAAATTTCATCCTTTGGTTATGTTGGAATATGTCGAGAGAGTTATGTTGTCTAGGTATTCCTGATATTATGAAGTGAATTATTGCGTAAATGAGTGGATATGTGTTTTATTTGAGTTTATATAGCTATCTCAAGTGAAGCTTATTAATGTATGTGTTAGTTAGGGGCGAAAATGTTTCTAGAAGTTTCGAGTGTTGATTTTTTCCTCTCCGCTAGTAATACGTTTTTTTTTCGGAAGTGACCTTTTTTTAATAGATAGAATTTTGGGAATACTTGTGGATTTGTTGTTTGGTTGTGGGGGTGCCTAATTGTATTTCAATCTTTATTTGAGTAACATTCATTTTGCAAAATATAGACTCTGGCTGTTTTAAAATCTGAATAATTTAGGCGTGACGTTCTCATTCTTGCTTTGCAGGGAGATGTTTGTCGAGAGTTAAAGTTCTGGATATTGTTATTATTGAATTGGTGATAAGAACTTCTCATAGTTGGGTGTGATGATGTTCTTCCAATTCTTATGAAATCCAAAGTTATTCAAAATCATGTAATATTTTGTTGCGTTTTGCCCAATGTGTTCAATGTGTATGTACGCATTGATTTATATGTTATTTGGAGATGACCTTATGTATTGTAAGAATTTCTAAAGAGGATGTATTGAATAATAAATCTTAGCCCCAGCATTACATGCTTCCAAGTACATAAACATGTTGCAGAATCAGGTCTGTCCCTGAACTTGAAGGAGCAACTTTTCTTTCAGCTTGCCAATTTCCAATAAAAGAAGTCATTATTAACTCTCTTTGTAAGCAAGGAAAAAAGTTCCACTCTCACAAATGTGATGTCTTAGCTATAGACAAAGTACCAACAATTTATAATAATACCATCAAAAAAATTAACTATAAGTTTCAGCTTCAGTTCGATGCCTAGTTGACTGTGGCTCACAGAGGTCTTACCTTTCTAAAAGAGTGCTTAACAAACTCAATATATCTATAGAGAATCATCAAAGCACTCAATACGATATAAAAACCTATTTAGATGTTACCATCCGCAGTTCTTGATGTATATATGGACCAGTCTTTTTCACCCTTCCTTCTTGATTGATGAGGATCTTCAATTAAGTTATGAGATAAAGTTCAACGACAAGCTCTAATTAATTAAAAAATAAATCTTACAAATTGGCTGACTCTGGCTATAAAAGTCTAATAACTCATTTTTTGAATTTTAATGCCCTGATAGGCATTGATTTAATTAAAGTATTTCCCTCAACTAGAATTTATTAAAGTACGAGTGGATCTGCTTTTTAAGTTAAGAGATGGTTCTATTATTCCATTTGAAATATTTACTAATTTATATTACAATAAACAAATATGAGTTTCAAATCCACCGTTAATTGTTCAAAATCAAAAAATCACTTGCAGGTTAACCATACTTTGGTTGAATGCAGTCTTAAACTCTGTAACATTTTATTTTAATTCTTTAGATTGCCACATGCTAAATGATTATTAAAAATAGGATAGAAAACATGTTCAATATTTAGATCTAAGTATTGAAGATATGCATAATAATAAATCTGAGATGATTTTATAACAAATGGAAAATTGAAGCTTTTTATTGTGGTGAGCCCTGGAAAATATCATAAAGATCTTCCATGGATTGAAGATAAACTTCCCTTGTTGCCCGCAAACTATAACATTGCTCTTGCAGCAGTTAATAAAGAGAATGAAAAAGTAGAAAGATAATTCTCACTAAGGAGATAACGATAAAATTACTTTTTTGATTCCTTGAGCTGAGTATTATGAAGAGTTCAGAGATCTCCCTCTGAGGTATAAAAATTTATATTTTGGGTTCCTCATCAGACCTGTTACAAAAACTGATTAACAAGTATCAACAAAGGTCGGGCCTGTGTTTAACTGATTTTCTCTTAGAAGATTTATCAGATTATACTTTATACAATAGGATAATAGAAATTGACCAAAGATCTATTGTCTGCCTTGATAGGACATTATTCCGCGTTCAGATCAAATCAGTTTGTTATGTATCAGATATAAAGCAAGCCTTTCTTTAGATTAAGTTAAAATCTATTGAAGACCGCCAATCGCTTTTGCTTTTTTTTTTTTTGAGAAGTAATGGTCAATTAAAGGCTAATCGATACTCAACCATTGTTTTTGCTTTTCCCATCCTCACCTTTCATCCTCAATTATATTCAATTCAAGCATTCATGGTCCGTCGTATAAGGATGATGCATTGACTCAGATTCTATTAAATGAATTTTTTTGTTGATAATTTTACAATTATTAATGCAATGAGATCCCACAACATTTAAAGGAACTATATCATGAATGCAACAAAAGAATGCATGGAAGATGGTGGGTTCCATCTTAGAAGTTGGACTCTAATAATGATCAATTTAGAGCTTTTATGGAAGAAGAGGAGCTTCAACTGTAGCACTATTCAGGAATCAGAAGGGCTATCTTCTTCTTTATCTTCTTTATCCTCTTTACAGATTGAAGGAAATGACTAAGCAAGAATTTTCGTTAGTTAAATGCTTGATGTCAAATTGACCTAAAAGGGACCGGGTGTTAATCACTGTTGTCCAAAGTGGTTTTGACGCCTTGTAAATATTCTTTTGTTTTTTACCTGTGAACTGTAAGAGCGTCGGTTAATAATGTAGGAAAATTATGCAAGTAGGTCTTCATGGATTGAAAAGTTCCCTTTGATGGTTTTAGTTTCTTGCGTACTCTCGTGTTTCAGATTAAGTAAATTGCACAATATTGAAAATTGAAAGTGTATGCTGTTATTTTTCTCACCTTCTTCATCAAAACTCTTTATTTCGTATTTGTGGATTGTCTGTTCCAACATCTTATTGAGTTTTGCAGTTATTTATTATAGTCAAAGGTTTTAGTTTAATATTTTTCAATCATTTTTGCCCTCAAATCTAGGGCTTTGCCCTCTTTGGATTTTTTTGTCTGTGTTTTTATTTTGTTGTAAGTTTATCAAATCAATATTATCAGGAATTTCCTAATGTTCAGTTCAAAACATAAAGGGTGTTTGTAGATGCCCAAATAGTTCTTTCATGGCTTCTGTCTGGAAAGAAAATGCTAAAAATATTTTGTAAACAATATCAAAGAAATTTATCAAACCAAAAAACAAGTTGAGCCAGAGTATTAAAGTAGTCCATTTCTGTTATGTCTTAACATCAATTACTGCTGAAAAACCCAGCAGATATGATTTCCAGAGTGTTACAACCTCTGTTTTATTTCAAAACTTATAATTATGGCTTAAGGGCCACCTTTGGGATTCTTCTAGATCATTCTCAGTTTCCTATTATAGTAAACTTAAATGTTTGTCTAAGGCCAATAAGGAAAAGACTTTAAAATGTCACACAGATGTGGTGTTACTCAGTCTTAGTTACCCTTTAAAGACTACTCATGTACATAAGCTTTATAAAGTAACTTCAAAAAATTCGCACACTATTAGCAAAACAATGGAACACTCAATTAAAATAAAGTTCACGAACGCCCAACTCTATTTGGTTGAAGATAATCAGCAGCATTGTTTTCTAAGGAATATTATTCTCAAAATCCTAAAAAGCGATGAAATTCCACTGCTGGTCAATCAACTTAACCTATTCATAGATGATAAAGGCCTCATCCAATCCAAAGGAGAATTGCCAAGACACTTTTATATATATATACTTATATATATATATATATAATATAATTATATATATATAAATATATATTATATATATATATATATATATATATATATATATATATATATATATATATATATATTTATATATATAATAATATATGTATATAATATATATATTATTATGTATAGTATATATAATATTATATATTATATATTATATTAATATATATATATAATTTATATATATAGTATTATTATAGTTATATATTGTTTTTGTATATATATATAATAGTTAGTATATTTAATATAGATATATATATATATATATATACTGATATATGAGGTATGACTCCGCAATTTAAGTCCGCAATTACGCAATTGCGGAACTACCCAAAAAAATTGCGAATTGCGGATTGCGAGAATTGAAAAAATTGAGAATGCAGTTAACCGCAGTGACTTAAAACCATCCCGCCAATTTTAGATCCGCAATTCCGCAATTGTGGAATTGCGGACTTAAGAACTTTTATTCAAATTTTCAATCCTTAAAATATTTTAAAAGTAAGTGCAATATACTAGTCCATTGTCTGATCCTTTAAGATAGCTACATATATGATTTCACAAATTGAAATAATTTCAATTTAATTTGGAACATGGTTACTACTTATATATATATACTATATAGTATAATATAGTATAGTTATTATTTAATATATATATATAACTATATATATATATAATAGTATATAAATATATATTATAATATATATATATATTAATATATATATATATAATATATATATATAATATATACATATATATATATATATATATATATATATATATAATATTATATTATATATATTATTATATATATATTATATATATAATATATATATATATATAGTATATATAGATATATATATTATATGATAAGTATATATATAAATAGTATAGGGTCAGCATCCAGAAAAGATCAGGCATGTAACTAAAAAAAACTAAAACAGCTACACGAAAATAAATATCATTTTATTAACAGGAGACATTTTTATGACTGCCGGAAATTAATAAAATAAATATAAAAAAATTAACGCTTTTAAAAGAATTTAAAATTGTTAAATGATATGAAAAAAAAAATTACAGTTTTTGAGATTTCGAAAATCGATACTTCGACTGAGCACGCAAATGTGCCAAATGTTGAGTTTTTTTTTTTAAATAAGAATAGATTTTAACTAAACGATGGATAGAGTCGGGGTGTCTCGGCCTACCGGGGGACGGAGGAGGACGGCGGACTTCGTCCCCCTCTGTCCTCCGGTCGCTCGAACCCCCTAAAAAAGGATATAAAAAGAAATATATAAGATTTTCTGCCAAAGCGTAAAAATAAAATACTCTTTGGCAACTTTTGCTCTCGAGACTACTGCAGGTTTCAAGGTCCCTCCAATAAGAGCGTGC
>JABUQX010034696.1:0-2500 GCA_015478945.1 Trachelipus rathkii | reverse complement strand
TAGGTTCTGTGTGGTGAGTATAAAGAGGTTCTTTACAGTATTGTG
This sequence comes from Trachelipus rathkii, assembly GCA_015478945.1. Classification (NCBI taxonomy): domain Eukaryota; kingdom Metazoa; phylum Arthropoda; class Malacostraca; order Isopoda; family Trachelipodidae; genus Trachelipus; species Trachelipus rathkii. The sequence continues at coordinate 2,455 of JABUQX010034696.1, read as the reverse complement.
TTCCATTGTATGTTAAATTATACAGCGGATTTGACTCTGTACAGGGGTAGATTGCGGGCATTTTTTTTTTAAGGGAGATCAGGTTACTCTCTTTGGTCAAGTGTTGAGCGTGGCTTTTTTGATTCCACTGGCAGTTTTTAAAGTAAAAGTATCTCTGTTGTTGCTCCTTCTTCTGGTACTTTCTTTTGTTGACTTAATCTCTATTTATTTTTGCATTAGGTTCCAGTTGAGCAATGTTAGCTATATTGTCTTTCGTACATTATATTCGATATGAATATAACTTGTTACGATTGTATGGAGGTCCATGCTTATTTTAACTCAATTGGTCTGTATTTGATAATTAATTAACATCAGTTTCTTGTTATATGAGGTAAATTTCTCTAGCTTGGAAATTGGATTACCTATGTTTTGCTTAATGGTAAATTATTATACAGCGTAGGTTATGCATAAGAAAAGTGTAATGATTAGGGTAACGTACATTTGAATGGCGTATATTCAGCTATATACTAAGCTCTACTTTACATGGCTCTGATAAGGTCCGGCACTATAGCTCTATAGAATACACCACCATAATTATCTTCAAGATGTTAGGAATAGAAGTATAAGAGAGAGAGTTTTCTATTTGGGGGATTTCTGATCTCACTTGTCATTTATTCGTCTGTCACGCATGAGATAGGCTTATAGCTACAGTATACTCATATAACTGATGAAAACTTTCATGTCGAGACGATCGAATCACTTATGCGGAAGAGTGGCATAGAATGTCTTCTAGGAGTGAGTAGTAAAAGGAACCGCTAATATTGATTTTTGTATGGTATGTTATACCAAAAATAGAGTTACTATCACATTATAAAAAAAATGTTGACCTTAATTCAATAGATCACTAATAATTATCTCAAGCAGTGTAAATTTAATTTTTTCAAAAGGAGTGCAAGGAGGGAGGTTGTGGATATCTGTGAGAACTGAAGGGATGGCTACGTGTCTATCGAATATTATAAGATGATTTACTGCTTTATTTAAAAGACATATAATGAAAGTAATGTAAATGTATAAAAAAAAAATTCAGTATAAATATATAAAAGTTTATAAATCAATAATAAGAAGGAATAAGAAATTATTTTATTTAATTTATTTATTTATATATATTTATGTTCTTTAATTATATTCTTGTTAGATATTTATTGCATGAAACTCTCAATTATTTTTATGAAATCTACAGACCAATAACATATATAGAGGCCAGCCAACATTGAATCGATCCTACACTACAATATTTATGAACTTGCACCGCACCGGAAGCCTACACCGGTGCTTATATTAGCATCTGTCAACTTCCTACTCCTCTGAGTCAGAATGCCTTCTTCATCTCTTTACACTCATTCATCTTCTATATTTCATCTTTCATCTCTTCTATTCGTTCCTACCTATTAGTTTTTTTGCACTCTGATGCTCTTTTTTTCGAGTCGCGGATCACGACCTAAGTATAGGATTGATCCATTAGACCACTACATACAAGCGGACTTTAGATAAATTCACTTAATCAATTAATACGAAACTCTAGGACTTCGATTATAACCCTTATAAAGTACACCAACATGTTGTTTTATAGAAATGTTATTAATTATAATCTACGGTACGAGCCGCTAGTAATGGCTCCCACATTGCACTCACATAGGTTTGCCTAAGCTCACATCATACTCTGAAATCCTTTACTCTGCCGACTTCATTACCTTACCTTATCTTTCATTTCATTCTTACCTTTCCTCGTACTTTCCTCCTTCCTTCTCTTCCTCATTCACTTCCCTTTCATTCTTCTTATTTTCATCTGTTTATTGCATTCCATGCATTTTCTTCTTCTATTTTTTAAAAAAGGGGGACCCCCTCCGTGGGGCATCGTCTGGAACTATCCTCACGAAACCAAGAATCCCGCCTTTCACATTCTCGTCTCCGACTCCGTATTCCTTCACCTCACACCTGCTCTCTTAGATTTCCAAATCTTCTACTGATCATTTTAATTTTTAAGGTGAGGGCAGTGGACGTCCCCCTCTAGATTGAGTGGTGATCATCACCAGTTATATAATATGTGAGCGTAATCTCGTTCTCACTATTCACGAGATTTGCGTCTATACATTATATATATAGCTCACAATCCAAGAATTTTAGGCCCGATTCGTTATGAATTGTACTTAACGATATAAGTTTATTCAGGCACCGTATATATTTGACCTTGGCGCTAAGGCTATAGCATAAGCATCCACCCTTATAGGAGGGCCCTAATCGGTCACCAAATAACTCTACCGTGCTGAGAATCATGATTAATTATCACCTTGCAATTACAGAACATTATCATTATACCAAGTTTTATGAACGAGCGATACGTGTTAAATCTGTTCTAAACTCCATGTAGATATATTGATCGGAACTCAGAAGGCGGATGCTCAGAAAGAAGAAAACC
>JABUQX010034695.1:0-35000 GCA_015478945.1 Trachelipus rathkii | reverse complement strand
TCCCTTTGTCTCGTCGTAGCGTCAGTGGTCAACACATGCACGCTCATCTGCAAGGGTTCCAGGATCGTATCCTAGCATGGTGAAAATACGTTAGGGGGTATTTACAATTATATATATATCACTATATATATATATATATATTATATATATTATATAATATATTATATATATATATATATATATAATATATTATATATATATATATTTATATATATACTGAATGAATGTTGTAATGGTTTAAATTCTAGCTATGTTTTGGATAGGGTGAATTTGGCAACACTTTTTTTTAAAATCGCTAGTAAATTTTCCTTCTTGACTAACGATTTTGAATTAACTTGAGGTTCTGATCTAGATTTGTTAAGTTTATTCGGCGAATTGACATTATCCATTACTAGCAAATTGTAATATGCGTTCAACTTATTTAAGTTAAACGTAAAATGGACAATTTAATCTCCATGGTTGGCATGTTAGCAGCTGTGTAATTTCAATGTGATTCCCGGTACGATTGCCAGAATTTTGATGATAAATATATGTAAGAATTAACCATTCTTTTAAAAAGTAAAACATGTAATTTATCTAAAATGACTTGTTTTACCTTATATTGCTTTTAAACGCTATTACATTTAACTGTAATGATGGTAAATCTTTCGATGAGTTTATAGACTTATTTTTGAGGCTTACGCTCTAATGGTTGTGAGTCTGATCAACAAAATGGTTATTATAATTTGGTTCTTTCTGCCTGTCTCTGCCAAGGCTCATTTGAATGCGGTCAAATTGGTAAGATATCATATGATCTAGGCTATTAATTAAATAAAAATGTGTACAAATAGAAGAGTAGGGGATTTGAGAGATGATTGGGGTCATATCACTTTCGCGACAATTAAATTTAAAGAAAAGGAACATCCAAATTTAGTTGCTTTAAAATTGGAAGTCTTTGAATTGAAAATGTTAAACTGGGAATTCCATAGTGAAAAAGATGCAACAGTTAATGGCAAAAGTTTTACATGAAGTGTCAAAACCTCCTTAGGAAAAGAACTTACGAGAAAGGATTAATATGTTAATTTTATATTGGTACAAAACATGAATCTATATATTTGTGAGACAGTCATTAGAGAGATTTTAATTAAATATGAAACATAAGCGATAAATGAATATAAGTACCGGGGCTTTCTTGAAAGACCACTACTCCACTTCCAGTAGAAGTGTTTATGTAGCATGAAACGAAAAAGAAAACTTTTAAAATACTAGTGCGAGTAACAGTTGAAGTAGCACATTCGATGGTTTTTAAATTAGACAACCAGCTAAATGACAAGAACCTAGGAACACGGCTTATGATTTTGCAGCCATTGCTTGAACCCGACCAGAATTATGAGAAAACTTCGTAGAAGGAGACGAAGTTGTGCTTAATGAGTGCGGAAGTATAAACTATTTAATGAGACAGTATCAAATCATTACAGTAAGGAAGATCTGGTTTGCTAAAGTGTTGGGGGATCGGGAATAATAGTTTGGCAGAATTGTTCCAGCTATTTAAAGAACGATAGCAATAAGATGAATGCTGGCAGAAGAGATTATGTTACTAAAAATTGTTTTAAAAATTATATATCTAAAGACATTGTTAAAAGGAGGATTGGTTAGCTTCAATCAGCTTCAATGAATGTATAGCCAAGGGGTCTAATATGACTGGAGTTTCTGGGGAAGTATTCCGTATTGGTGGTAGGTCACAGTCCTGCTTGACTTCGGCTAAGGGTAAATTGTGAACGTTCCTTGTTACGCAGGTTACAACACCGAGTAGCAATTAGTTTTCCCTTTCTGAGAAACCAAAGGAACAAAGGAATGGGAGATCAAGTAAAGATACTTTTAGATTAGATGAAGACAATGGTACAGAATATGGAAAAGAAACGGATTTGAATATAAAAAATATAAACAAGAAAAATGGGAAGAAACGGAGTGAAATCGAAATTGTTTAACAAAGTATGATATAGATAAGAATACATATCATACAGAACAAGAGGGTCAAAATCATATATATAAGTAATAGGTCGACAGTTTTGGTGTCATCTGAACCACTTAAATGTCACGTGTTTAGGCCAATGGAGTTGTTGTATATAGATGTGAAAATAATGATATGTACCTAGAGTGGACCTTGGAACTCACACTATAGAATGAAGATTCCGTTTCAGAGCAAAAGATCCAGAAACTAGGAAATCAAGTTTTGAGCGTTGAAGGTTTATCCCGTGTGCAAGAGGATGACAAAGTTTTAAGATCCTGAAAAAATTATCTCTTGGGGAAAAAATAAGAATGCAGAAAAGGATCAAGATTTTAAGAAATATTTGAAATTTATTAGACTAAATAAAGGTATTATTTGGTATGGCAAGCGTGAAGGAACTATGGTTGGGATTGTATTATTCAAGATTTTAGTACACTTGGAAGTGACTTTTCACCAGGAGTTCATTATGCAGTGGAATCTTTGGTTTGGCATCCTGCTATTTATAGAGTGGTAAGATATATGTGTATAACTTGTAAGGTTTGACAGAGGTTCAAGATAAGTCATCAGACTGAAGCCCCTTCTACTTTAAATAACAGAAGACCTATCCTTTTCAACTTGTTGCTATGGATAATGGATTGCATCAATTTTCCGAACTCCAGTAAAGGAAACATCGGCTGCTTGGTGGCGGTGGATCATATCAGTAAATGGGTTCTCATGTAGCCTCTCAAAAACAAGAAGTCTATTACTATCTCTAAGATTTCGGAAGAACAATCCTTGCCGTCAACGATCTGGATTTCCTGAACTGTTTTAACTGATATATCGGAAGAAAATTTACTATGAATTTCCTGAGTATTGTTACGATATGGAATCAAGCCATACAAGCATCAATATCGTACAGTCCATCTAGCAATGGGGCTGTGGAAAGAGTCAACAGAATGATGGGAGAACAAATGAGATTGGTATTATCACACATTGTAGAAAGTGGGATATTTATCTACCAAAAGTAAAATGATTTACAACAGCACAATGCACTCTAAAAACATGAAAAAAACATCCCCTCAAAATTTTTAAAATTGGCGGGTTTCATAAGTGGTACGATCAAAAGTTCTGTATCAGAACGAAGCCATAAATTGACCTGAAAGAGGGTCATCCTCCTTTAGATCTTTCCCAACAACAAATCAAGCACAGCAAAAAATTGCATAAGCGCAAGTATGGACAAAGATTAAAAATTTACAGAAAGTATATATGAGTCTTCTTCATATGTTTTTCAAGGTTTTGGCAATGACATAACATTTGAAATATTCTAGTCCTCTCCTGACCAAGATTCAACGTGGAGGGTCCATCATAGCACTGTGAAGATGATGAATTATCCCTTGAAATTTAGAGAATTATTTAGAATATCAGGAAGAAATTTTTGGAATATGTAGATATAGCAGGAACCTTGAAGATCTAACATGATAAAAACTAGCAGAAAAAAACCCAGATGATCAAAACAGTCTTACGGGAAATAAACTTTAAGATTTCTTTCATTGGAACGTGACCTTTGACAAACGAAAGGGAAAGTATATCTCCAAAAGCTGACATAACAATGAGATGATTAGGAATAGCTGACGTTTCCAATCCAGTGTGAGTTTAGTGATCTTCAGTAGTCCTGGTCTGTCATATATTCCATAGAATGACAATGAGAATTCGGACATTTGAAGCGTCGCCACTTTAATGAAGTTTGCCATTTTTGTTGAATTTTTCCTGGGGGCTAACGCGATAAGACCATCCTTGCTAGTCTTGTTGAAGAAATTGTAGTCTAATAGATTTGAAGATCTGGAACTGGTTCCTCCAGTTATGTTCAATAACGTTAGGCATTCAATGCGACCATCTTTCCAAGAAACTTGGCCGGATCATGAACGGTGCAGATTTCAACAAAAAAGAGCAGAAGACTGTGACATAATTTCTTCATTGAACATCTGGAAAACTAATAGAGATGGTTGCCGAAGGGAGGGAAAGAAATGAGTAAACTGGCCATGACAGTCGGAAGACTTGGGATCATCGATGAATCAAGACACCAAAGCCCATCTCCCTAGAAACCTTTTACAGATTGATGGTAAATCGAAATACTTTTCGAAACGGCAAGAAAGTTTCTGGAATACAAGAGAGCAAGAAAGAGACAGTCATACAACGTTCAACTTATCTGAAAAAAATATATTTTCTTTTTTATGATTTAATGTACTTTCTTACCTTCATATAATATCTTTCCTGTTCTGTTAAAAAAAAATTGCGAATATATAGTATGTTCGTTGGAATTTGATGGAAGGAAATTTGATGGATTAAAATTGTCCGTAAGTTCTGGTATACTGGTGAATGGGCAAAAACATTTTTGACATCGTTTAGAAGCTAGTAAATCCGTAGCCATTTTTCTGATTGACTTGAATTGTTAAGATTTTGATTAACATTTTGTTAAGTGTTTCGAATAAATTGAACCATTTTACTCATTTATTAGAAATTGCCAAAGGTACATTAAACTTATTTATATTGTGCACATTTTTTTGTGTTTTTTAAACTTTGTAATTAATTCTGCATTTTTTAGCAATGGTAAAAAGTTAAGATTGTTAAAATTTAAAGGCTGTCTTTTTGACACAGTGAATTAATTAACTTGTAGTATTTATTATTTTATTAATTATTATATTATTATTTATTATTATTATATTATTATTATTATTATTATTAATTATTATTATTATTATTATTATTATTATTATTATTATATCATTATTATTATTAATTATTATTATAATTATTATTTATTTATTATTATTATTCTTATTAATATATTATTATTATTATTATCTATTATTAAAATTAATTATCATTATTATTATTATTATTAATTATCTATTATTATTATTATTATTATTATTATTATTCATTTTTATTATTATTATTAATTATTATTATTTTATTACTTATTCTTTATTATTATTTATTATTATTATATATTATTTATGATTATTATTATTATTATTATTAATTCATTATTATTAATTTTATTATTATTATTATTATTATTATTATTATTTTATTATTATTATTATATTATTATTATTATTATTATTATTATTATTATTAATTATTATATTTTGGAAAGGGAACAAAAACTAGCAAATGTAGATGTACAAGTACCTGTTTGATATACGTCTTTTGGAACAATGACGGGACTGCACAACACTTCATTCACATCCTGTCAGAACACTGATTTCGCAGGTCACATCTTTGGTATCTTCGGCAATGCATGTCCCGTCATTGCAAGTGTACTGAGCAGAATTACAGGACGTTAGAAGAAGCAAAGTTTCTTCAGTAGCACAGATGTCACCAGTAATATTCCATTTGTGGAGACCAATAGGGTACTGATCTTTCTTAGTAAATTCCATAGTAGCTACTGTTTCATTTTGCGTGGGATTTGTTATAATCCATGTTGTGTTTGTCCATATAATTCTTGATTGCCTGATGCCTTCAAACTTTGGTTTTCCGTTGAAATAATTATTTATAAAGTATATGTTATCCAAATATGAATTTGCACACAAGCCTCTTAATCTGAGTCTACCGGTTTTATTGAAGCCACAAGTCACACATGATTGTAAGTCGCATGGATATACTGCCCACATTCCAATCATATGTTTATCCATAAAAACACATTTATATTCTTCAAAAAAATTAGAGAAACCTGGTCTAAAATTTGAATATTTGACTGGTAAATTACGTTTGTCACTGTACATTGTTAATGCACTAGCATTTTCTTTTACTTTAATACCAAGCCACATATAAATACCGTACTCACTTGAACATTTTCCGATAAATTTTTTAGTATCATTTACAAAATCTAAATTTTCTTTCTCGTTTAGTGGGACTCGTACCTCTCCTTTCAAGACACGACAAAGACGAAAGGCTTCTTCGAAACTTCTTTGCTCTGGGAAAACAACTGACCAAAGTATATTATCCTTGCTGCAACACTCTATCAAGTAGAAATTTGAGTAACTTCACGGCTCCAATTTTGAACCAATCAAGTACCTATGGCATCAAAGAGGCTTAAAATTCCGAAAAATTGCACTCACCACAACGTATGTGAATGTGCTCATAGTAATTTTCGTCTAAAAGAATCGTTTAATTCAATGTATAACCGGCAATGTGTCATTGAAAGCTTTGAAATAAAAGTGAAACCCCCAAGGACTATGTCTTTGCTCTGTGCCCAATACAAGTCTCCCACCTGGTAAAGTCTTAAGGGGTTCACCATCAGAATTTTATCATTAACCCATGTAGAATATTGTCGTTTAAGAAAAAGTCATAATGTTTCCTTTTCTCAAGTCCAAACAATACATGCCATGCAACCATGTTAAGCACTCGTTTCCCTAAGGATTCGATCAGAGGAAGATTTGTACGTCCCTTGCTTTGCAACAATTCAAGCCAATTGCTCCATCTACCCACGTTTGATTGCTGTTTCATATATATATATATATATATATATATATATTATATGATATATATAATATATATAACTAATAATATTATATATTACTATATATATACAGGTTTCTCTGTTTACTTTTAATATTATACTAATATTTAATATGTATTATAATATAACAGAATAATTATATATATATAGTATATATATATTAATTATAATATAATATAAATAGTTTATATAATTTTATCATAATTATATAATATAATCTATATATATATAATATTATAATAATATATATATATAATATATTATAAATATATATATATACTATTAATTATAATAATGTGTATATTATAATTATATATATATATTAATAATCAGTAATATAGTATATTTATATATATATATTATATATATATATATTTATATATATATATAATATATATAGTAATATAATATAAGGAGAAATTACAAACCAAAAACGATATTAAAACAGAATTCCAGTAAAAGTGGAAATAAGAGATCAAATTTTTAAATTGGCTTGTTTTAATGTTAGGGGGTAAATGCTGAAGGGTAAGACGAAAAGAGATTTGGGCTGGTTTACACAATAAAGGGAAATATATATTGTACTATTAAAGTGAACAAGCCTAAACAGGCAAAACGAGAGGAATTGGTCTTGAAGCTACAGGGGCTAAGCCTTTCAGCGGGTGAAAAGATGAGGGGTAGAGCTAAGAGAAGGTGTACGATAAATTATGAGAAGATCTATGGGAAAATATGATGAAAGAAAGTAAATTTAGTTCAGTTCAAGATCAATGTTGGGTAAAAATTAAACTGAGAAGTGAAAAGCTGCGATACTTAATGTCTACGTGCATAATCCCTAAAGTAAATGATAAGGTAGAGAAAGTAAGGAAGGTGTTATTAGGAAGATTAAAAAAACTCAAACGATTGCTTGGATAGTAATTTAGTGGGAACATACGATAAAGTTGGGTTCTAGGTATTTAAACGCAAGGTAGGTGATGTACAAGTCGAGGAATATTTAGGTCTGTTTCAGAGTGCAGGTAAAATACAAAAATGGGGAAAATTGTTAGAATTAGGCACTGCGACAAAGATGATAATAGGAAGCACATTTTAATAATAGGTGCATACACAAATATACGTGAGTTAGTGAGTGACAAGTTGTTGCTCAACTTGATTATGTATATGGAAATCAAATGAAGAAATAGAGATTGTTGGATGTGAACAGCTTAAAGGGTTCTGCAAAGGGTTTATCTGATAACTATTTGGTAGAAGCAAAGATAAAAGTGAAAGGAGGTTGGAAGAAAAGATTGAAACTTAGCAGGATTATAGAAGTTACAAAAGTAGAGATTATAGAAAATGAAGAAATTCAACACAATTCGAAAGAAATTTAGGAGAAAAATGCTGAATAGTGAAAGAAGGAGGAGGAAGGAGTACAATATGAATGGAATACTTTTAAGGAAACAATACGACTATAAGAGACCTTTGTGGTGAGTAAAGGTTTGGCCGAAAGAGTAAAAGAAAAGATAAGGAAAGGTGAAGTGGAGAATTAGATAATATTATTAAAATGAAAAAAGAAGTTTTTTCAAAATATTTAGCTATTAATAGCCAGGCTACGTGGGAGGAATTCAAGAGAGTAAGAAATGATGTTAAATGGAAAGTAAAATCTGCAAAGAGAACAGTGGACGAACGGTGGAGAGGAAAGGTTGTCTAATCACCTGGAGAACAGTAAACTGATTTGGACAAAGGTTAACAAGGTTTGAAATAAGAGAGAAGATATCCTAACTGGGGTAAAACCTTTGGATGGGGATGTAATTCAGGATAATAGGAATGTTTAGGAAAGATGTAAATAACATTTTAAGGAATTACTAAATGCTGGAAGATTAGATGTGGAGGAAGAAAGAAGACAATATTACGGAGAAAGAGCTTAGAAATGAAATTGTAGGACATATTACAGAGGATTAAATAGTGAATGCTTTGAAGAGATCATAAGGAATAAAATCTTATGGGTTGGATGCTATACAAGTAGAAATGTTGAAAAAGAGAGGAACAGTCTTCTGGAGAGGCTGATGAGACCATTCAATGTTTGCTGAAAAAGGTGCAAAGTTCGACAAGATCGGCAAGAATCTTCTCTTGTTCTAATTTATAAGAGTAAGGAGGACAAAAAATAATGCTCTAATTATAGAAAGAATAAGTTTACTGCAATGTTTTAGGATAAATAAATAAAATGGAATTTTAAATAGAAAAAAGTTAATAAAATTCCGATAAACATATTGGAGCGGAACAATGTGGTTTAGGGATGGTCGAGGATGTGTGGGTCAGGTATTTACTTAGAATGCTGGCAGAGAAATTCTCAGAAAAGAAAGAAGGACGATTTTGCATGCTTTCTTGATTTGAAAAGGATATAATAGAGTGCAAAGAGGGAAGTTGTGGAGAACATTAGAAAGTTATGTAATAAATTGTTTGGCTATTAAAGCGTTATAGCATTTTACGCGAACGTAAGAGGGTGTGTTAGGCATTAAAAGAAGGAAAGTGAGTGTTTAAAAATAGAGTGGGTCCTTAGATAAGGTTGTGTAATGTCTCCATGGTTGTTTAATATCTTTATAGATAGTGTAGTTCAGGATATGGATAGATTTAGGAAAGGAGCTGATTTGAATCTGAAAGAGAGTAATTGGAAGATAAGCGTCTTATACTTTTTGCTGACGGTTCTGTGTTGATTGCCGATCAAAGGAAAACTGCGTGATTAAGTGGCTGGAGTTTTGAACGAGTGTGCAAGGGAAGGATTAAAAATTAATTCAGCCAAAAGTAAAGTGATGAAAAAGGAGACGATTCTGCATCTGGGTTGGATATCATAAAGGTGAATGGGAAAGCCCTAGCAGAGACAACAATTTTTAGATACTTAGGAACGGATATTGGGGCTGAAAGCGTTAATAAGAAAGGTAAAAATGAAAATTGTTCGAAGTGTATATTTGTTCACATTACGAGATCTACTCAGACATATGGCATGGTTGGACATGGCACATTAAATCTCTAAAACGAAAAAAAAGAGTTGAGTTTTAGGAAATGAAAGGTTTACAGATATTTGGTGGAATAAAGAGGAATGATAGAATTTAGAAAATGTAGGATTAAGGATTTTGCCGATAGACACACAAACAACACAAATATATACACATCGAGGAAAGAGCAAATCAAGGAGTCACTAAGATAGTCATGGTCACGCTGCTTAAGCATGAATGAATATAGATTGACTATATACAAGCAACGGTTTTTAATCCGAAATGGAGGCAATAGGAGAAGGGCAAACCACAAATGGAGGTGGGTTGATGGAGTAAAATATAGCAAAAGAGATTAGTATGGATACCAGGAATAGATTAACTCGTCGATAGGATGATATATATATAGGAAAGTTCCGCTCAGGTTGCATTTAATATGAGCCATCTAGAAATTAGCAATAAGCCAAACGCATTCCCGATACTGCAACATAGACACCACCCTGCAGTTATGTGGGAGACGGTAAATAAAAATAATGATAATATAATATAATAATAAGTAATACTAATAATAAAATAATTAATTAATAATAATAAAAATAATATATATATATTATATATATATATATATATATTATAAATATATATATATTAATATATATATATAATATCATATATATAGTATGTGTGTGTGTGTGTGTGGTGTATATAACCTATATATACTATATATATGTATATATATATATATATGCATATATATATATATATATATATATATATAATATACATATCATACCTAATATATATATATATATACTACTATATTACCTTTATATTAGTGATGTATTGGATGTCAAATTTATATATAACGCGAAGAGACGAGACGCAGATGTGAATGAGAATGTCTAATTCTCCAACATCCGCCGGTTGTTAGGATGTTCCCATTCCTATATAATAGAATATATACTTAAACACTATATATATATATTATATATATCACCTAATTATATATAATATATATTACCTATATATATAATATCTACTATATATATATACTTATATAATATATATATATGAGAGAGAGAGAGAGCACGAGAGAGAGAGAGTGTATGACATTGGGCATTTGGGTGTACGGATTATCAAAACAATCTTCCAGTGTTCGTACCCAATCTTGCCGCCTGCAATATCCACATTCTTCTTACACCCAAAGGTAGACTTTCCGTATCACATACAAACCATGAAATACTAATACTATTACAAACACCATATTTTCATATATCGCTGCGTGTGGGAAAGAGAAAGCTCCCACGGCGTATGTTCTGCATGTCGTAGGAGGTGACTAAAGGGATAGTAGTAGTTGTTTGGGGCCTTTTTTTTATTAAAAGTTCACACCTCACGGGCATAGCCCTATTCAAGGAGGAGAACTTCTCTAGGTAATTTCTACCTAGGATCCGAACTAGGATTCGAACCCGCGACCTTGCCATGCGACTCCGTCGCTCTACCGTTTGAGCCACGGTAGCGATTTGGGGACCTGCTACCCTGTAAATGCTTATGTAAGCCTCGGACCTGGTTATGATCGACGTAAGAGATCTTTTATCTTTCGGCGAATTTGTATGAATAGTCTGGATAAATGGATGATATAGGAATAAATGATGGGTAGAAGAGGAGAGGGAGAGGTGATGGATGTATTTAGAAAGGGTAAATTTGATATACATGATGTGACTGAAACAAAGACGAAAGAAAGTGGCGATGACGAGTGGTGTGAGGTGAAATGTGTGTGTGTGTGTGTGTGTGTGTGCTGGAGTGAAGAGGAATTAGAGGGAGAGAGAAAAAGAGTTGCGATTCTGATGAGTGACATGTGGAATTGAGCTGTTGTGGATTTTGTTTGTGTGATTACTAAAATTCTATAGGCTAAATTTAAGTTTGAAAAGATCAAAGTATGTGTGGTTGTAATATATGGTCCATCTGAAGGTGAAGATCAGGAGAGTGCGCCTTCCTGAATTTCAGGGATAATCTGAATGGTGTTTTGGATGGAGTGAGTCGAGCTTCAGATTGATTGAATTGGGCGACTTAAATGGCTTAATAGGTGATTGAAAAAGGAATGGTAAAACTGGTGTCTTTTGGGTTGCAGAAGAAAATGAGAATTTTAAGAAGATGATTAATTTCTGCGGGAAAAGAGGTATGTGTGTAAGTAATACATTCTTCGGGCACAAAAGTATTCATAAGTATACGAGAATTGGAGTAGGTAGAGATGATATCGAAGTTAAAAGTGTGATTGATTTTGTGTTTTTGAAGAAGGAGATGTTGAAGTATGTGATATACGTTAAATCAATGAGGGGTTGGAGATGGGAATATCAGATCATTATGTTGTTTTATGTAAGATTAAGTTAGTGTGACATGGATGGAAAGGAAAGCGATAAGGAAAGAAGTGGGGAGAATCAAGAGCGAGAAGTTAAGTGAACAAGGATCCAAGGAAAAATATGTGTGAGAGCACTTGCAAATAAATCAGTTGAATGTGAACAAGATGATACTGAACAAATCTGGAACCAATTGAAGGATGCCTTTGCTATTAGTGCAAGAGAAGTATGTACATGTGCTAAAGTAGGATGCAAGAATGTTAAAAGTAAGCGGTGGAATGAAGATGTGATGGAAGCAGCTAAAAGAAAAAGAGGAGTGGGTGAATGTGCTAAAAGCCAATGATGCAAAGGTGTGAAAAGTGTATGCAAATATATGAAGAGGAAAAAAGGAAGACTGAAAGGTGCATATGCTGGATAAAAAAAGAGGTAAGTGAACAGTAGTTTGGAAGGAGAATAAATGGGGACTTACAAGGGTATGCGAACCACTTCTGGAAGGAAGTACTATAGTTTAAGAAACAGAGTAATGGCAATCTTCATAGAATGTTGAAAAGGGATGGTACTTACGTGAATGATGAAATTGATGTGAAGAGAGTGTGCAGGAAACACTTCGAAAATCTGCATACCATTGGCAATAATGAAGAGGTGATAGTAAATGTGTATGGGTTTGATAGTGTAAGAAGAAATAGGTATTTTGGGAATGAGGTAATTAGTAGGGTAAGAGGTATATGGTAGAGTAAGAAGTTGAAAGAATGGCTAAAATCATGCAGGTAAAGATGAAATTACTGATGAAATGATCAGGAATGGAGGCGAGATTGTGATTGACTGGGTGTGGAAGATGTGTAACAAAGCGTTTATGGAGGGTGTAGTTCCGAAGGATCGGAGGAGAGCAGTAATAGTTGCCTTATATAAAGGTAAGGAAGTTAAGGGGAACTATAGGGAAATTAGTTTAATGAGTGTTGTAGGGAAGATATATGCTGATATAATGTTGAAAGAGTGTGTCTAGCGACTGAGGGACTGATTGGTGAAGAAGTGATAGAGGTTGTGTAAATCAAATCTTCATATTGAAGCAAATGATTGAGAAAATGAGGAGAGAAGAACAAAAATTATATTTGGTTTTATGGACTTGCAAACAGGCGTGTGACAGAATTAATGGTAAAGCTCTGTGCAAGTGTTAGAGATTATGGTTTGGAGAGGCTTTGAAATATCAAAAATATATTATCGCTAGTGAAGCTGTTATAATAAATGAAGTGAAAAGGAATGGTTTACTATTAATAGTGGAGCGGTCAGAAATGTGTTATGTTTCCTTTCCTTGGCTTTGAAATTGGATATTAATGGGGTGATGAAAGAATTAGATAAATGAGTTGTAGTGGAAGGTGTTAGTTAGACTGATGGAGAACGGAAGAGAGTGAAGGGTGCACTGCTTATTGTACGTTAATAATTTTAGATTTGTGTGGTGGATCTGAGGAAATTTTAAGGAGGATTGGAAGAGGGGTTTGACAGAGTGTTGTAAAAGAAAAGGGTTGAAAGTAAATGTAGGTAAGAGTATGGTGATGGTAGTGAGTGAGGGGAGTCAGTATTGTGAAGTCATATTGAATGGTAAGCAATTGGAACAAGTATCTGAGTTTAAATATTTAGACTATATGTTGGATGAAAAAGGAACGGATGATGCAGAGTGTAGTAGGAAAGCTGTGAATAGTAGGAAGGTGCCTGGTGCAATTAAATCCTTGGTGAACATAAAGGATATAACTAAGTCTTGAGTGCGCTAGGGTTTTGTAGGAGGGTATATGGTTACCGGTGTTAATGTATAGTAGGGAAACTAATGCGTTGAATAAAAGGTGTAGTCCTAAGGTACAATCTGTTCAGATAGATAATCTTAGGGGAATGTAAGGTGTGAGAAAAATGGATAAAATGAAGAATAAACTTGTTAGAAAGTTGTGTGGTATGAACAAAGGCTTAAATAAAATAATAAACAAGAGTGTATTGAGATGGTTTGGTCATATGGAAAGGATGGATGATAGTTGGTTGGTTAAGCGGATGTATAATGGTGAGTGAGCTGGGGATCGACCGGTTGGGATGTAGGAGCGAGTGTGGAGGGAATAATTAGAAAATCTTCATAACGATGGCAGTAATGAATGAGTGATAGTGAATGTGTATGGGTTTGGTGGGGTAAGAAGAAATTGGTATTTTGGGGATGAGGTAATTAGTAGGAAGTAATGGGTAGGGTGAGAAAGTTGAAAAATGGTAAATCTGCAGGTACAGATGGAATTACCGGTGAAATGGTCAAGAATGGAGGCGAGATGGTGATTGACTGGATTTGGAAGTTGTGCAACAAAGCGTTTATGAAGGTTATAGTCCCAAAGGATTTGAAGAGACCAGCAATAGTACCATTATATAAGGATAAGGTGGATAAAGAAACTGTAGGAACTATAGGAGAATTAGTTTATCGTGAGTTGTAAAGAAGATATATGCTGGTATTTTGGTTGAAAGAGTGCATCGAGTGACTAAGGGATTGTTTGGAGAAGAACAAGGCGCATTTAGATGTGGTAGAGGATTTGTAGGTCAAATTTTCACATTGAAACAAATGATTGAAAAAATGAGAGAGAGGAAACGAATGAATTGTATTTAGGTTTTATGGATTTGCAACAAGCGTATGACAGGATTAATAGGAAAGCTCCGTGGCATGTATTAATGATATACGGTGTTGGTAGTAGGCTTCTGATTGGAATATATAGTATGTTGATATCGAAGCGTATGTAAAAATAAATGGAGTTGAAAGTGATTGGTTAATTTGGTTTAATATTAATATTGGAGTGAAGTAAGGATGTGTTATGTCTCCTTGGTTATTTAATTTGTATATTAGAGGTAGGGGTGGTATGGGAAGATGTTGAAATGATGGAGAATGGAAGAAAGTGGAGCGTGCCCTGCTTATTGTACGCGGACGATTTTTTTTTTGGCGAATTTGAAGAGAGTTTGAGAGGATTAGTAGAGGGGTTTTGGCAGGGTATGGAAAAGGAGAAGCTTGAAAATAAACGTAGATATGAGTAAGGTTATAGTAGTGAGTGAGGAGACTCAGCGGTGTGAAGTCATTTTGGATGGTGAACAATTGTAACAAGTGTCTTAGTTTAAATATTTAGGATATATGTTGGATGAAAAGGGAACGGATGATTCAGAGTGTTGTAGGGAAGTTGTGAATGGTAGGAAAGTGGCTGGTGCAATTAAATCCTTGTTGGATACAAAAGGATTAAGTCTTGAGTATGCTTAAGGTATTATATGAGAATATATTACTTCCTGTGTTAATATGTAGTAGTGAAACTATGATGAAAAGTTACAATCTGTTCAGATTGACAATCTTTAGGGCGTGCTGGGTATAGGAAGAATTGATAAAATAAGGAATGGACATATTAGAGGTCTGTGCGGTACAAATAAAAGCTTAATTAAGATAATCAACGAGAGTGGAATGAGATGGTTTGGTCACATGGAAAAAATGGATGAGAGTCGGTTTGTTAAACTGATGCATAGCTGGGAGTGTACTGGGAATCGACCGGTTGTGAATCCGAAGAAAAAGTGGATTGAGTGAGTAAAGGAATGTCGGAAGGAAAGGAATTAGAGTTTGACAAATCCGTGAAGAATGGTGCATAATAGGGGTGAATGGCAGGGGTTTTGTGAGTTGCAAGGTTGCCCAGGGTATGAACCCCACAATGACGAGATACCACAGTGAGGGCTCATAGCAGTTTCTGTGAAGCCCTAGGGTAGATTTATTTGGCTTCGACGAGCTCTCACTTAAGGGGATGGTGGGGATGGTGGGGATGGTAGGGATGTGTTTACTATTCTATTATTATTATTATTATTATTATTATTATTATTATTATTAATTATTATTTATTAATTATTATTATTATTTTATTATTATTATTATTATTATTATTATTATTATTATTATTTTATTATTATATATATTATTTTAATATTATTATATTAATTAAAAAGAATGATATATATATATATTATATATATATTATATATATTATTATATATATATTATATATATATATATATTATATATATATATTATAATATATATATATATACTAATATATTATTATATTATATATATATATTATATATATATATTTTATATTATATACTATATATATATATATATATATATATATATTTAAGGTGATCCTTTGTGGGGTTTTGTTTTTTACAATAGGTTGTATTTGACAAACCACGTGTGACACGTGTCCTAACTATCCGTTTTCTCAGTATTGTGTGGCAATCATCATGGAAAGACTCACACCGCAACAACGTCTCTAAATTGTTCAGCTGTATTACGAAAATCATAGTTCTGTGAAAAATGTGTTCCGTGCACTTAGAGCAGCATATGGTGAGCATCACAGACCTACTAAGTGCCACTATGCCAATACCACTCCGCTATTTGAAAGCTGTTTTACGTTATTTGATGGTACCCGACGGATTAGGACCACATCCAGCACGCAGTGAAGTGAATATGGTGGCTGTAGCTGTCCAGTGTGGCGGGAAGACCACTCACCGAATCAACTTTGGCGCAAGTTCGCAAAAGCTAGGTTCGTCGTACGCTTACACCTGGAGATTTTACGTAAGGATCTTGGGTTTAAGGCATACAAAATCCGACTCGTACAGGAATTGAAGCCGCCTGACATAGGTTTGCGGCGTGTTTTCAGTGAATGGGCTCTACAGCAGGTCAATGAAAATCCTGTTTTAGCGCGAGATTTTGTTCAGCGATTAAGCCCATTTCTGGCCTAAAGGGTATGTTAATAAATAGAACTGCCGTTTGGGCTGAATGACACCTGGGAGTTTTTTAAAGGCTACCGATACAGCCACAGAAATGCACAGTTTGGTCTGAGGTTTCTGGAAAAGAATCACTTTTTTTTTTTTTTATCAGTGTTTCATATTTCTTTAAATGAGGCCGGACAGAATGTAACTGTGAATGGGAAACGCTATTGCGGCAATGATAACGGAATATTTGCTGACACAAATTGAAGCCCGTGGGCCTCGTTGAGCTTTGGTTATTCAACAAGACGGCCCTTACTTGCAATTACAGTCGAGAACAATGACATTGAAAATCATTTTGGTGATCAATTGAATTCACGTGTGGACCTTTAATTGGCTCCTAATCGTTGCGAGTATCACACCATCTACATTATTTTCTTTGGTTACGTGAAGTCCTGGGCTTCAGGGATAAGCTAGGCCTCCATTCGACGCTTAGAGAAAACATTGCTCGCGTTATTCGCGACATACAGCGGTCGCTATGCTCAAATGCGTCTCTCCCGATTAACTTCAGGAATGGACCATTTAAACCTAGTCCGCGGCCACATTAAATGAGATACATCTTTTAAAAAAGTAAATGCCTATACATTGTTCTTTCTCGATCATAATAAAACTTATTCCCATTAAGTTTCAATTGCTAATGCGTCTTTTTCATCGTTTAAAACAAACCTCCAAATGAATCACTCGTTATATGTATATATATATATATATATATAATAGTATATATTATATATATAAAATATATAATATATATATTATATTTAATATATATATATTATATATATATATTGATATATTATATATAGTTATAAATAATATATATTATATATATGTTTAATAATATATATATAGATCATATATATATATAAATATTATATAGTATTAACTATTAATATATAAATATATTATATATATATACTATATATATTATATATATATATAGTATATAAATATATATATATATTAATATATATATATTTTAAGTGATATATAATTATATATCAATATATTATAATATATTATTATGTATCATATATATAATATAGTAGTTAATAATATTATAGATATATATTATAATATAATATCTTACTATATATACACTCCTCAGTGATATAGTATGAGAGATTGTTATAAGGCGGAGCTTTACCCCTGCTTATAATAATATATATTATATATATACTTGAAATATATATATATATATATATATATATATTTATATAATAATATATACCTAATATATATATATATATATATAATATAATATTATAATATGATATATATATTATAATATACTATATATATTATATTATATTCTTATATATAATATATAAAAATATATTAATTAATTATATTAATATATTATTATTTATAGTATATAATATAAATGAATTCAGGTCTTTTCCGTTATTGGGTCATTTCGAGAAGAACAATTCAATTACAAGCAAAGATAACGAGGAGGTAAGCCTCACCCTTCGGACTTCAGTAGGATAGTTTTTCTCCGAGTGTTGATACGATGAGCATCTCCCCGCATCTGCTATCCGTTTGTTTTGATATCTTTCACGAGGAGTTATCGTGTATTCCCAACGAAGGTCATGTTATTATTAAATCGAAACCGAATGCGCACTGTTACATGCTATATATACGCCAGAGGTCCAATGATAATAAGTATGCATCACTTATGCAAATGGTTAAACATAAATCATTATTCATGGTTATAGATTTGTATTTTCTGAAGGCGTAGTCTAAAAGAAAAGCCTAAAAACTTTAACTTTATTCGTCTTACTGGCTTAGTAATTATGAGGTTAGAAGTGGTCTATGACACATTTATTGATAAATTGTTCTTGATCAAATGTAGATTAACGTTAATATGTTAAGACATATGTTTGAAAAAAGATATAAATAAGTTAGCTTTTGTAATGTAAAGTTATCTACTTTACTCTGTTAAGTCTGGAACTTTTAATGTAACAGTATTTTGTGTAAGTGTCGTTAGTGTCGTTTTACATTATTTTCTAGTTCATATGATATGCTATGTTTAGCTTTATTAATGTGAAAAACATTTTATTAGCATATATTGATTGAATCAGTATGATATCGGACAGTTATAAACACTTTGCTAAATATATTGTGATAGCTCTAGGATAAATAACATCCTCACAGAATATGCTTGAAAAAAAGTAAATTAGTGTACCGTTTTGGGGCATACCGAATGTTATTTTACTTTACTGTGTTGTGTGTACAGCTTTTTAATTTAACAGGTATTCGTGTGCAATTGTAGATAGTTGTCTTTGTACATTATTCGTATTAGATTCATCATTACACTCACTTTACTTTATTAGAATGTGGAAACCTGGTATATTTAGGCAGATATACGATTGATCTCAGATATGATAATTAACAATTTGTTAGATTAAATTTTCAGTGATACTCCATTAGGTCTTTAATTACTATCTTTCATTTATTCTAACATCATACATCGTTCATTTAATGATATGTTGCTCTTCCGTATTATGTTAGAATAGTAGTCTTGATAGCTTACTCTTATATGTATGGATTCTACAGCTCTCACCTTATATCGAATATGTGTAGCATAGCCTATGCAATACTCAGATTCTATCTATAGTGTGACATTATACACACACCTACTACAAGCCGTCTATTACCCTCATGATATTACATGCATACCTTATACTAGACTTGCCTTACTTCTCGATAAGATATTTAACTCTTTTAATTATCTGTTATTTCAGACTTCCTCCTGCTGATCTCATAGTTAACTTGTTACTTGATCAATACCCACGCAGTATAGTTCATCCACCCGCTCCGACATTAAGTTTGTGTTTGCTCTGTGAAATACAATTATCTTCTACCTCTAGTTATGATACCCATGTTAGCTTTTTAATGTGAAAACTTTTCTGCCAGCATATATTGTTTGATTTTTGTATAAGGGAACTGCATTTATGTTATGATTTATCCAAAATGAACTTCGAAATGTGAACTGAATCAATAGATCAATAGACCAATAGATCAATGAATCACAGACATGGTCAGATGAGGAGGTTGGATATGTATATTTCATGATTACTACTTATAGGTATGTAAAACGTTACCAATAGTTAAAATTACCTTATCAATAGATCAATTAGCATCACAGAAATGTTTCAGGAGGAGGTTGGATAGTAGGTTAATTAAAGAATATTATACTGCAATAGGGTATGTAAAAACGTTACAATTTAGTAAAAATTTGACCTTATCAATAGATCAATAGATCACAGATGTCAGGGGATGGGTAGGGTGTGTGGTTTGATTTACTGATATATTACTCTATACTATGTAACAACGTGTGACATTTTAGTAAAATTTGACCTTAATCAACTATAGATCAATATATCATCAGGATTGGTCAGTATGTATGAGGATTAGATAGTTGCTTTATTTTATATAATTATTTACTGCATTTAATAGTGTTTATGCGCGTAAACGTTCGTAATCTAATTTAGTAAACCTTATAAACTCCTGAATCAAATGATCAATTAGATCATTGATTATCGTGAGGAGGTATGGTAGAGTAGTTTGATTAGTTAATTTACTGTTGTGGTATTATATAAAACGATAATTTGATCTCGTAAGTTATAAACAAAGAAGAATAAGAATTTTATTTATTTGAATGTATTTAATTTTTATTTTTTTCTGCATCGCGAGACATCATAAGGAAAGATATGTATACCGAGTATTCAGTCTTCTAGCAGTCAATTATTTCAGGTTTTGGTCTGGAACCCCCCTTGAGGCTTGTGTACGGCTATTTAAACCCTATACGATATGGGTACCTTATATGAAAGGATTATATACTGAGTTGTTCATCGTTCTCTATGTCAATATATCAGATTTTGGAGTGAGTACCCGGTCTGGGCACCCACAGATCATATACTCTCGAGATGGATCTAAGAACATCTTTAGAAGAGTGATTACCCATATATCAAGTGTTTCACCATCCTATCTAAAGCCGAAATTTTATTCACGATTTTCTGCTTTGTCCTCGAAATTTTGGCAAAATCGCGTCATTTACCCTGTTATACATCTAATATAGAACTTAAATAAGGACTTCTGTATATATCAGAGTCTTCGGTTCTTAATTTATGTTGTCAATTATTTCACATATTTGTGTGCAGTTACACTGTCGTGGCACCCACATCATTTTTACTACCCGTATTGGAGCTCTAAATAACATCACCTAGTAAGAATTGTTTGGTATACGAGTTTCATCATTCTACGAAAATTTCAATGTGAGGGTTGGCCCCAATATTTATGGTCAAATCCTGATTCATTTATACCCCGTAATTTACATCGTAAGATATGATACAAACCTAAAAAAGACTGTATTTATCAAGTTTAAGCTTTCATACATCAATATTTAAGTTTGGGTGGGACCCATCTCTGGTAGCCTGACACCCCTACGACTTATTAGACCATTCATTTCACTCTACGACCCTCGATAAACCCATATTATGACACACCAATATTGTTGTTATTACGAATGTTTATTAACACGCTCCGTAGTGGCTCCAGCACCGTGCCGAGCAACTCCTCAAATTTTGCTAAATCAACTAATTCTAGAAATTCAACTCTGAATCCTCTCGCCAAATTTCAGCATTCTACGAACACTTCGATTTTTTTAACAGGGGTGGGCCCCCTTCGGGGACCCAGAGGTTGATAACTTCGCTACTGACAAGCAAGGTTACCTCCCATTAAGCACCTCAATCTTTAACCCCAATACGATAACCTAACCCCATTGTAGATAAATATATGTGACTCGGATGCGGCATATGCGAGAAAAACCACTGTCGTAAATAATAACCAAAAATAATAATCAATAATAATTAATAAATAATAATAATAAATAATAAATATATAATAAAATTAATAATAATAATAATCATAATGAAGTAAATTTAGAGCATAATAATAACAGAGATGAACACTAACCGATGTCTGAACCAAACCGAGCCGGAGTCGGAGTCGGGAAGCCGGAGCTGATTCGGAAAGTCGCATCGGCAGTCGGCAGTCGGAGTCGGCTCAAAAAATTGAATCCTTCTACGAAGGATTCAAATTTTTTTTTTCGATAATAATAATAGATAAAATAATAATATGCATGTTATGGTATGGCGCACGCGGCGTAATAAAAATAATACATCCATGACACACAAAACCTTTCCGGTTGTCGGGTGGCGGAACTTACAGACCTCGTCTGTCAATCTCCACAACAACTTTAACATAATTCAGAGAACGTCATGTCATGACTGAAATTAGCAAAATTTTAATTGCTTGCCTGAATTATTAGTTCCTACGAGCACAATGGGTCGAATTCTTAAAGTGTGCCCGCACATTATACCTATATTTTGATAAGAACTTCTGCTGAACCTGTTTGAGATGCCACAACATTTCTTTGCTGGAATGGATTGACCAGGTCTGTTTGTTCACTCAAGAAAAAACCAGAATATTCTTTTATATATGGAACCAGGCATTTTTTCATGGCAAGTAGAAACATCATCTGGGGATATAGGTCATTTCGGCACATTTCCATAAAACGTCACTGAGATAATTCACCTGTATGACAGATTCAGTGAGAGTAATTGTCAAAGAGCATGACCTACTCGAGAAACAAAGAAACTGTGGAGCTAATTAACTATCTGACCATTCGGATCGGGAGAAACCAATCTTGGATATTATTGATAGAAGTTATATAATTCTATGAAACTTTATTTTACTACTATCATACTTTTCGTTATTCAAAATAAGATGCTCTGATTTTTCTTGAGTAGTGTGTTGAAAGACCATACTGTTCACTAACCCGTACACAAACCAGAATTTCAGCGTACGAAACAAAATCAGTCCTTACATATATTTCTGTAATCTCACTATATACATCGCTTATATGACTTTTCGTTTCATTGTCCCAATTACTATTTGTATTTTATATTAAGTTATTCAAGGGTTATCTATTTCGTCTTAAACCTGAATTGGGATCCTTCACTTCTTTATCATTTTTCACTTCTCCTGTCACACTTTTCCTTTGTTTGCTACACTAGATGGCTCTAGCGTATGTCATTCTTCCTTCCGAGAATTTAATTACGATTGCAAAGTGTACGTTGCGTTGTCTTGGTAAATCAATATCGACAGATAAGTTATCATCCGAGCGACTTCTATACTGACAACTACGAGCCTATTGCTAGATTTTCTATTGTACTCAAATTACTGCCCTACCTTGAGACGCATACTAGTCAGACTACACTTAAGCTCAATTCTCACAAAACAGTGTTATTTTAAATTTCTAACAAGTTCCGTCAGAAAAATTTTCTAATCCATTCCGAGTTTCCGAGGCGAAAGCAAATAATTTATTTTTAATAATGTGATTTCTTCTAAAGGTCAATGCGAATAAGTATATAGCATATAATATATATATGTAACTAATAAATCTCTATAGTTCATATATAGTATATAGTACTATACTATATAGGTAAAGGTCATACTAAGAATTATTAATTAAATATATAACTTATCCTCTATTATATAAGTATAAAATACTTTAGTTTATAAGATAATAAATATATATATTTATTATATTAATATATATATAATATATAGTATTATTATATATATATTTAAGTTTATATATATTATTACCTAGTGTATAAATAGATAATACTATATATATATATATTATATAGTTAAATAAATATATATAATGAATAATATATATAGTAATATATATTATAATATAGTGAGTAAGTATATAATGTATAACATATAATATAGAATTACATAACACTACTCGTCAAAAAAAAGCCACAAGGGTTACGTGGCGAAGAACGGTAGGAAAATGTTGAAGAACACGAAGACACTTTATTGGACATAGTGATTCCTCCTCCAGAACCGTATATTATAGGCTTCTAGAATTCAAAGAGTGTGAGCTCAAGTGACAGACAAAGGGTTTATCGCTCGTAGTTAGGGTCGGTGTCGCGTCAACACAACAATTGTTAGTACGAATGGCAAGCCCGCGTGTGTGTTTGGTCTGTTCCTTCAATACCGTGATGCCCCCCCTCATGCCACGGCTATATGACTTCCTGACACCGTCTGACATGCTCTCGATAAGTGATGGAATGTCCAGGACAGTATTTGATCCCATACGTCGTGCAGTGCTGTCGCAGGTCCGAAGGTTAATGGAGGGGGTTGAAGCTTCGATCCGCAATACTTATACGTTTCAGGATTATCCCACAAAATATGCATTGTTGAGTCGCGACTTATATGTCTGCCCCCCCTCTTACTAACTCAAACGCCGTTAATTTGAACCATCCTAAGGTAGTTTTCACACATTGGCGTTGTGTGGTCTGCATTGTCAGCATATAGGATTGAGAGTCACCGATATAGGGGCATATAGCACGAATAATGTAGTCACGAGGTGTTCAATTGTGACATATCCTACTGCTTGTCATATGAGATGCCTACCATCGACAGTATGTTGCACAAACTCCGTAAGCCCACAATGCCCAGAAATAAAATTGATCCCTGGACCATCAACTCTGACGCCACCCTTCAACGCAGCACTTGCAGCACTTTCATTGCGCGAAAACCTTCCGTCGATTCGTCCGTTATACTCTAGCACGCCGTTCCGGAGGCGTACAAAGTACACCTCGACTCGATCCGTAAAAGTGCACACCACTTACGATTTCCAATGCAGTGTTCTCGGAGCATAATGTCCAGTCGCGCCCTTCAATGTGCAGGTGTGAGTCACCTATGCAGCCTCTGTTGGCTAGTAATTACTGTTCCGCAAGCGTCGCACGACATCTGTTATGTCATCCCACTGTGGTTCTACTACGCCAGCTGTAACTTACAAGTATTCGTGTATGCCGTGGCTTTAATGGCGCTCTCGTAATGTTCTCGATAACGCAATGATCACATAAGGTCTCAAGGGATATCCTAGGACCTGGTACTCTACACTTGTGCCTCATATCGGAATTATGATCAAGTTTCCTGTACCGATTTGAACCACTCCGTCGCAATCGTTGTGTGTGTCACTATACCGAATAACCATCGATCAAGTTGCCCTGTACCGTCGTCCTCGGTACACTATATCTACGCGATGCTATTTTTATTATGCACCGTACTATCTTTCTGACAGTGGTAAGCACTAAATCTCCATAAGATTTATTTGATTCGTTTTATGATGTGATTGATAAAATAACGTAAAAGAGAAAAATTAAATTATTTGTCTATGACGTCACTAATGTATGAAGTCAGCTTAACTGTTGTTAATACAGTTTTATGATATCACTCGCTCACGTATTGGTAATACCCTCCTGACATAAATCCTCCCCACCTCTCCATTATGTCTAGATTAGTGGTTTATTTTTTTATTACATTTGTATTTCGGCTGATGCTACAAATACTGCAGCCAATTCTCTGCGCCTGGGTACATAGTTAACTAGCCTGTCGTTTGTCTGGTGTGCGGGTTTCATGGGGTTGCCCTCTCTGTTCTCTCGAAGCTGATATTGCTTACTATTGGACTATGACGTCATCATAAAGAGAAAAATATAATTCTTTTACTGTTTTATTATGTCATTACATAAACATAAATAAGAATATATATATTATTTACTATATACTAATAATTGACTATTATATATATATAATTATTAATATATAAATATAAATAACCGATGGATGAGCAGGTTCATTCGGTTCATTTCAACTAAATCTTTTTTTCCCCAAAATTCATGGTTCGAGTGAGCCTTTTCCCCCATTCATGAGAGAGACATTGCGTATCGGGCATGGGAAAACTCCCAGCTGTCCTATTCTTACTAATTCTTCATTCTGCTCGATTGCTGCAGGTACTTCTACAGGGCCAAGCGCCCTTTAACTAAAAGAATTGTGCGACAATCCTTGCTTGGAATTCTCCCTACTGATACAATTTCTGCCCTTTTCCGAAAACATCTTCTAACAACTTTTGTAAATCTCCTTTTCCCCCTTATTCGCTCTGCCGGTTCTGTTGCTAACACTCTCCTTCTGAATAAGGAACAATCTTTGGCCTTATATTTTTTGTATTCATATTCACTACCCTTGACGATTCTTGGCATCCCTCTCCTACTCCTTCTCTCTCAGGTTTCCCATGTCTATAGCCTGTTATTTACACGATGAGAGGAGAATAGAAATGGAAAGATGAAGTTAGAAGAAAATGAGATAGATTAAGATGAAGAAGTTATGGCCGAAGATTTGCTCTTTTAAAGGGAAGACTAGCAAACGAACCGTCCAGATCGAATAAGGAAGTCAAAGGCAGCATTTACAAAAGTTGTACGCAGATGGTTTTGAGAAGGGGCCATAATGTTTATCCGTAGCAGAACCAAGCAGAGGTTGTCGCCAACTTTCTATTTAGATAAATTAGGCGCTTGGGCCTGTAAATAGTATCCCTGGGATCCTGGTCACTCTACATGAAACGCCAAGGAAAGGCTAAGTGCCCGATAGCATTCCTCCCCGTGTTTTGAGGGAATTTGCTCTGAGCCGGCGCCTGTCCTCGTTCAACTCTACTTCTATGTTCTGTAATACTAATTACTTTTCTCTTCCAGTGCGGAAAGCGCGTCATATGTTCATAACCGCATCCCGCTGAGAATAAAGGAAAGCCGCCTAGATGCCTTACAAACTATCGCCCTAGAGCTTTCTCATTTGTATTATATCTGTAAATATCTGTGAAACTCTCTCTAACTCGCGATTCTGGAATCTCATCTGGACTCTATTCCCTTCTTTTCAGATCAGTATCAGATGGCTTCCGTTCGCTCGCTTTGAGGGTCATCTGACATACTTTACCTATCTAACTGATTTATGGCTCCTGCCCCTACAGTGAGTCTTGCGTGGTGGCGCTTGACATATCCCAAAGCTTTTGACGTGTTAGACACGTGCGTGCACTGCTCCTCCAGCTACCCTTCCTTTGGGTTTCATCCTTACTGTTTCTTACCCTTGTATATTTTTCCCGATCACTCTATATTGAGAACTCGTCTGGATGAGCGTACATCTTCTCCTTTTCCTTAACTGTATGCTGTTCGCAAATTTCTGTTCTTATCTCCAACTTTAATTCCTACTTTCATTTCAACGATCACCTATCAGCTGTTCTTCCAACATATGGTCCTCTCAAATATGCCGATGACTCAAACCCTCCTCTCTTCTACTCACTTCAAATCGGCTCTCTTTTGCTTTTAGAGTTGCCTCTCGTCTTCAGCTTTCCAATTTTATTCCTTGTCGATCTGGATGGATTAGTTCAGTGGTGGCTGATCAACCGGCTACCTGGTAAATTCACTCTTAAAAACTTAACTTCTCTACATCTCCACTCTCAAAAACACCTCCCAACTTCTTATTTCCTTCGACGCATCTAAACTCTCCTGTTGAATAACAATAAACATCTTAGTCTTAACATAACCAATAAATTGTCTTGGAAACCTCATATTTCATATTGTTGCTAAGATAGCCTCAAAGAAACTGAGGGTTCTGTTATGTTCAGGAATTTTTTCCTCTGCACAACTGCTCCAGTTATATAAGGGCTCATTACCCTTTATGAGTACTTTTCTCACATCTGGAGGGGGCTCGGCTCCACCATTTCTATTGGATGTGTTGAGTCGAAGCTAAAGAGACTTAATGAAACTGTTCGCTACTATCAACCCTACTTCACCCTCTAACTGATGCGACGAGGACGTTGCGCACATCTCTTTCCTATAGGTAACTACAACATTTAAAGCTCATGGGAGTTGGCCGCTCGCTTCCACTCCGTTGCGTCGCCCCTTCAATCAAAAGCGGTGCCAAGCCCTCCTAGAATTTCTTAGTATGAGAACCACAGGACATTTTCGTTGTGTCCTCTTTCTTTTCAGACTACTTACTGTTCTGTGGAACTCCTTAGCCTTTCTTCTGTTTTTTCCAAACTATATTAAATCTTA
Organism: Trachelipus rathkii; assembly: GCA_015478945.1. NCBI lineage: Eukaryota > Metazoa > Arthropoda > Malacostraca > Isopoda > Trachelipodidae > Trachelipus > Trachelipus rathkii. The sequence goes on along the minus strand of JABUQX010034695.1, from coordinate 7,416 downwards.
CCTCTCTTTAAAACCCACCCTGCGCTCACCTGAGAGATGTGCTCTTAGGCTGGATTGGTGGTTTTTTCATGTCTTTATTTTCGCCCCTCTTGAAATGTATAAGTATACTATCTCACTAGTATATATATTATATAATATATATAATATATATATATAATATAATTATATATTATATATATATATATAATATATATATATACTAGTATATAGTACTAAATATATATATAACTATGTATATATAAATATAATCAGGCGCGGAGTCGTAAAAATAAATTTTTCGACTCGGACTCCAGACTCCGACCCGACTCCGACATCAACTCCGACTCCACTTGCACAGTTTTCGACTCCGACTCCGACTCCGACTCCACTTAAACAAAATTTAGACTCAGACTCCGATCTCGACTCTCCACTCCACTCACGACTCCATAAACAAAAATTTTCGACTCCGACTCGACTCCACTTAAACAAAATCTTATTAGACCCGACTCGACTCCGACTCCGACTCCGACTCCGACTCCGTACTCATCGACTCCAGCAGTCAAATCTCAATAATTCACTCTGATTCAGCTACGTGGCTTTGCTTACGTTACAACCAAAACATTTTCTTTGTTTCAAAACTATTTTTTCTCGCAAATTCTGTATTGACGAAATTAACTTTCTACCAAACTTTTTCCTAATGAATCTAGTTTTCAGAGACTCATTAAGGTTGAAAATACCGAAAAACTTAGAAGTGTTATGGCAAATACGCATTCCGCATAATTTTCTGATCTACCCGCCATTCCGCATGAATTTTTTCTGCGGGATATAATCTCATATATTCATTTATGAATTATGAGACTAAATGTTCCTCAAAAGATTTACTGAAATACAGAAGAGGAGAGAGACTCGTGCGTTATAGTAGTTGGTACATGCTGAGAGGATGGAGAAATAAATGAAGCTAGTCTCTCCCTTATTCTTTGAACAAACACAAAAGTGAAAGGCTTGACAGGTGATGATAATACGATTTTAGGTAATTATATTACTCTTCTTAACCGTTGAAGAGGTAACTAAGACTATATATCTCAGAAATTCTTGTATGCATAACAGATTCCTCTAGATGAAACGATGAAAGCTGTGCTAAATACTGCTGTTAAAAGTAAGGGACTTTTCAAAGATGACAGAAACACTCATACTGAAGATAGATAATAGATTTCAAAATCTGCAAAACGATCACGCATTCTGGAATAGTAACTTTTCTGGATCCAAAATACAAAACCAAAATCTTCCTAAACTACGTGTTTCACAAAAGGTTTAAAAATTATTTAGGCTATGAATGTGTGATGTATCTGCGATAAAGACCAAAATTTCACCGTCAATAAAACAGAAAAGATTGCTAGAAACAGATCACACATTTTTACAGATAGATCTGTACGAGCGAAACATGTGCAGAAGAGTCCTTATCATTGAAACGTTCTATTTGAGCTCTCTATAGCGATAAGACACTGTTCAGAGTGCATCAAAGGAACTCTGTCGTTGACTCGAAGATTATCAAAATGCGAAAACTCTTTGGATCGTGCAATAAAGAATTTGTTTGATGGTTGGTGGAATAAGTTGCCGTGATAATTGTAAAAGTTTTTCCACATCTTTGAGCAGAACTCGGAGCGGCCAATACTTAGCTCTGCACCCTATCAATAAGTGTAAGCTGCGAGCATTCTTTCAGCGATTGCAGACATATTACGAACGAAAAGAAGGACAGCCAAACTCTCCTTTAAAGGCTCAGAACTTTAGTTTTTTTTAAACATTTTGAGAATTAATTTTCAGTATTACTACATTATAAATCTTTATTTCAAATGTTGAAGGCTAGGGAAAAGGATTTGGTGACAAGAAAAAACTGTGGTCCAATTCTCGCAATCACTGGTAACACAGGTATTAATATATATATATATATATATATAGTAGTAGTATCTACTACATATTATATATAGTAATATATATATAATAAGTATAATACTAATATATATATATATATATATATATATCCTATATATATTTCATATAATATAAAACAAAAGCCAGAAGGGCCGTCATCATGCCATTGGCTGAAACACCTTCTTTTGCCCGAAAACTCTTAACCAGCTAGAGGCATCCTTTAGACAAACCATTTTTCTTCGCAATTGTTTCCGATGCCAGTCCTCTGGTTAATATTCCCCTTTCAGTAGAACTAGCATCTACTTTCATTAGGCTTCAAAACTCGTCACCCAGAGGTCTCTAGAGGATCTTGCTTCTAGGCGCATAAAATTCTAACACTGGTCGATAGAAGTAATACACAAGCAAAAGGAAAGACCAGGTTAAGCTAGTCTCTTGATCGACCATAAACCATGCGCCAAGTAAAATCCTCACTTGTTCCTTACAACTACGAAAAACTAACCAACCTTTCCTATTATATCAATAAACTAAATGTATATAGTATATATATATTATATATTGTATAGTATTATGTTTTATTATTTGAAATTAAAATATTATAATAGCTATGATTTCTTTAACATAATATCGTATAGTATATATATATAAGTATATATATATATATTATATACATACATATAACTACGTACAAAAATATATATATATGAAGTACTTGTGCCTAAGACTCTAAACCTCATCTTCAATCCGCGGAAGATTTTTACTATCCGGTATCCGCGGATATCAAAAATCCACCATCCGCTACCATCTATAGTAAAAGACATATAATAGATGCAGGCGCGCACAGGGAATACATGGACAAACAAAATAATATATTCATTCGCGAAAAACAAGATCAATAATAACCAATCTATAATGCAAAATTTTATTTTATTTAATAATCAACACACCAATTAAGAAATAACTCCCAGTTTAATTACTCACACGTCATTCAAAATGAATCGAAATAGAATAATAATAATAATAATAAACTCAATAATAATAATAAGAATAATTAATTTAAAGATATTAATAATATAAATACCATAATGATAATCTAATAGCATGCAATATAATTTTCACTCCACTATCCGACTCCCCGACTCTCCCCATTTCTATCACAAAGAATTTCGACACTGCCCGCAACTCGAAGCTACTCCGACCATACCCATACGTGCACAGTACATATTATCGACTCCGACTCCACTCCGACTCCTGAGAAAATTGACGACTCCACGATCTCCGACTCCTCGACTCCGCACCCTGATCAATATTTACCATATATATACTACTTATATATATACGAATATATAGTTATATATATATATAATATATATATATAAAGCCTACATCTAATAGTACCATACGTTAAACTAGAGTGATTCTAATGTATACTGTATTATATATATTATACTATCTAATATATATATAACTATATATATAACTTTAGTATAATATATATACTATATAATAACTAATATATACTTATATACTATAAAAAATATAGATAGTACTATCTAATACTATTCATAATATATATATATTATTTAAAATAAATAATATAATATATACGACAATAACATAGAGGAATTACCAAATAAATAAGAAAAGAAACTAAACTACTAAACCACATAAATAGATTAAGAAAACTCGTACCTCACTTGCGTAACCCTTAGAAGCTTCATTCATCCCAAGACCATGGAGCATGTTTAATCGAAATCACGACTTTCAACACTCGATCAGTTCAGGTGGAACATTTATTATTCCGACTCTTTTGAATCCATAAAGACAAAATCTTTTGGAATGCATTAAAAATACGTTACTAAGTCGCGAAGGAAAAGTTTTATACAATTAAAATAAAAATTAAATCCAAAAAATAAATAAATAACAATGTCAATAGTTTATTGAAAATTGAAAGAAAACAAAAGAGAATCATTTCTAAAATAACAATTTAACGAAAAAACGAGAGAAACTAAACACTACTCTTAGGAAACTAAACAAATCTAATATAAAATTCAGACATTACATTACTAGGCAGATAAACTTTTCCTTCTAACTCATACAACCTCGTCCCTGTAAAGAGTAACAATTCTACCTAAGACCCATAAAAAGGAAGGACTATCAGTCACATAGATCTTTCACAATTTCACTACATACAGATAATATTCATATTGGAACGTCAGGCACAGTTATTATACCTTGCTGCAACGTAAAAGCGACAAAAATACTATAAAATCAACTCATGAGTACTCTACAAATCATTACTCGTCCAACTCTCCGCTGAGACAAGCGTCATCGAAAACAATTTGCAAATAGTCTGAAAGAATTCATTAATATCCTCTCTCCACTCTCTCATCTCGTCATCTCTCTAACACATAACAATCACTCCATACGATTAGTATATAACTCAAGATACTCACTACTAACACTACATGACGCCTCCGAACTCTCACATATAAATTACTAATATAATATATACACCTAAATATACATATACTACTAAACGACACAACAATAATTAGTATTCTCATATATAAAACCACCACTATCGCTCTCAACATAAATATTACTAATACTAATAAAACACTTCTTCTTCTTAATAACAACTAATAATTCTAATATATATATACCATTTATTTACCATTAAACATTAATATATTCATCCTATTTATTCACATAGCGCCGTTATCCCCTCAATCATGAGAGATTAGTTGACGTCAGTTCGATAGTCCACTTGTCTAAGAAAATCATGCATCTCATATTCATGGGAGATTAAAAAAAAAAACACAACCACACAATACAAAAACTACAAGAGCAAAATAACACACTGATTAAGGAACTTCCCGATTCGTCGATGTAACAGCTTCATACGGAGAGACACTCTAAGACTCTCTGAGAACATAATATCGCTTCTGGTCTAAGGATACTCACAACCAATCTATCATAATATCATACTAAACATATATCATAATACCTTATAAAGTGGCATATTTTGACCCACGCCTCACATCAAATAAACTATTTCTCTTTAAAGTAACATATATTGGGGTCAAAGATACCTTTGCTGCTTCACTATAATAATGTTTTAACAGTTGGCAATAAAATTGATACAATTCGAATATTACTGTAATTAAATCTTCGTTCAATTGCAATTTAAGTATAATATATATATTTCTCAAATATTTAAAAAATACACAGCGATACGATAATAATAGTTAACTTCTCCACAAAGTCAGCTCTTCTCTGATATGTTGATAAACATCTTTAACATTCCCTCCAAAATCTCAAACCATTCTGATTTCTTCCTCTTCATAAGCAGAAGTTTTATTTGTGAGCTTATACACAAATCTCCTTATAGAACTCTCACACTCTCCACCACGTATTCTCCCTCTCATCACTACGCCTTTCTAGTCTACCCCTCTCATCTATTTTATTCCCATTTCTCTGGGTTTCAACCACAAAACCCATCCACCTTTCACCAACGACGCCAAACGTTATACACTATATAAGTACTATATAATAGAATATATAATAATATATATAAATATATATATCATACAATATATAAAATAATCTATATTAGAAATATATATATATTACTTATATATATATATATATAATATATATACTATATAGTTATATTATATATAATATTATATAATATATGATATACTATTATATATAATAATATTATATATATATCATGTAACAGTCATATAGTTCTAGATATATTATATATATATATATATATAATATATATAGGTATTTATATAATATAATATATTATATATATTATATATATATATAGTATACTAGAGTAATATAATATATAATATACTATAAATATATATATATATAATATATATATGTAAGTATATATATATACATAAATAATCAATATATAAATATATATATATATAAATATAATATCATATAACATTTATACATATATCTAATATATATAATATTATAACAATATTTTATATATATATATCCAACTTCTATTTGTCGGGAATCTTAGTTTAAGGATGAAAAGCATACTATATAAGTATTATGTACTTACCTAATTATAGTACATACTATATATTATATATCTAAATTTATATATAATTTACCGTACTTACTATATATATAAATATACTTTATATATATATCCTATATATAATATATACGCTATATATATATATTACTGTATTACAATCAAAATTTTCTCAAGAAAAAATAAACAGATTGCTGAATTCTAAGGTGTACAACAATTTTAGCTTTTCTTTAGATTTACCAAAATTAAAATATCGAACGCTGTTTCCTAAAGCACTGCATGACAAAATTATTATAAGGTAGTTTGAGATAAATAATTAAACGGAGTATGTTCCATGAATTTACCAATAAGCCATGTAAGGTAGAGTTAGCCTTTAATTAAGTCAGAAAGAGATATATTTAGAAATCTATAATTAAATTCACTATTCAAGAATAAACAAACAAACAAAAATTAAACATCAACGAAAGTTTTGAACATGATTTTTCAAAAAGATTGTTACTAAGCTGTGTGAAAGTTGATTGGAGTGGAATAGATGGAAGGAACTGCAAATCTTTGAGTAATTGAAAACAGACGTTGTCAGTCCAAAATGTCTCAATAATCGATATCCATAAAGATTAAAATTCTATAATTAGTATCAAGATAAAATTTACAATCTAGATATGCAGATAGAGAAAGTGCGAAACATAAGCTGAAAGATGATAAGTGAGAAAATAAATAAATTTGCAATCGTCAAGGCATATAAGAATGTGAAATATTATATAGAATTGAACAAATTAAGAGAGTAGGATATCTTTTATATAAAATACAATTAGAAATGAATTGTTAGAGGATAAAACTTATCAAATGAAGTAAATCACCACATATATTAATATAGATAAAGGAAATGATCTGATAACATTCAACTCAAAAAAATACTGAGAAAGAGACAAGTAAAAACAGAAAGACTAGAAAAAAAGATATGCCAGTAGTACGCATCTTACGAATCAGCCAATTGAGGATCAGCAGGGAAAAGATATAAGAAGAAAATTGAGATGTTTCGAATGTTATACTGGTAGATAAGTCGAAACTATAAGAAAGAGAAAAAGATATGGAGAAGATTTGGCAGGGGGAAAGTTAAAACAGGCAGTTAAAGTATCTGACCTGTAAATACTACAAAAAGGCAAGAGAGAAAAGCAAATTAAAGAGTAACATTTTCAAAAAATATCACAAACGGACGGAGAAAGAGGGAACCAATAAGATTATTGCATTTTCTACTGAGAAAAGAAATTTTTAGTGTCATGGCAAAAAGATTAGCAACGAATTATTATGAGGCAATGAAAATATAAGTTGCAAGGGTTCCTGGAATTGGAGAAAGTGGACAAGGAAGAATTCCTAAACGCAGGCATACACAAGAATATGGCATAAGAAAATGAAACCACCGAGAACAACAGAGTTAA